>JASKGO010008215.1:0-21443 GCA_030556065.1 Holobus sp. GC000080 | reverse complement strand
CAAGATATGGGTAGTGGTGTTTGGGTAGGCATCCCCATCACCATGGCAGAAGGACCTTCGGGTCGATAGCCTCCCTGTGCTCAAAGCACAGAAAAATACAAATACTACTACTACTAAAACAAAATAAAACAGCTTTTACAAAAAGTAATCAAGAGAAATAATTATCAGGAAAAAGTATTGAAAGGATATTTCCGATTTAAATATAAATTAAAATTTTCGGAATTTAGAGATCAATGGTTGAACGCGGAGGCAAGAGAAAAAAAAAGCCGGGAAGAAGTAGAAGAAGATGAAGAGGAAGAACGAGATGATGAAATAATTTTCCAGTAGAATGCACTAATCCCGATGACAGGTGACTGGTGTATAAAAGAAGAAAGTTCGTGATTTGCGCTGATCCGCAAAGAGGTGACGAACTTACGGTGGATGTCCAACATAACGAAAGCTTCTTTCGGCTCCGTCAATATGGTATTAACGGCTTGACAAGTAAAGATGGCATCTAAATCTTTCCTGCCGGCCTTTTGCCACACTAATCGATTTTCTATTACGTCGCCGGCATTATGTTCATATTGGTCATCTACCGGGAGTCCATTAACCAGCCATCGGACGACCGGTTGCGGATGTCCTCCGACCGTGCGACACGTAAGTGTTATGTCGTCGCCTTCCTCGTGAGGTCCCACGGTTCCATTAAGCTGACGACCCCATTTGTCCAGAATCGTCGGCTGTTCCGGTGGCACTGTAACCAAAACCGAAAACCTTCCTTAACAAAGAACATCTTATTCTTACACTACTGCATCTTTCACTATCACTATATCGATACTAATTCTTATCAGATTTAATAATTTCCTTATTCTTTACAAAAAATAAGATAAGAATTATGATTTTTAGGAAAAAAAAAATTAATATTTAGCAATTAATCGAATAAATTTAAAGGGCATTGCAAAATTTTTTGATGATTCTAAGCAACGAAAACAAAGAAGAAAAAAAAAAGTAATAAACGAAACCCGAAAATAACGTGCATAACAATTAAATCCCTGAAAGGATAAGCGTTGAATTTAGTGGCTGATGCTATTACGGAAAACAAAATCTGTCTGTTGATGTACAGCCTCCAATAAAAGTGCCCGCACGTATCACGATGACATCGGGGCTATTAATGAGCGAAATGAGTCGTAAATTGGCGAAAAATGCCAGGGCGCCCTGCTCCGATGGCGACGGCACTCAACGCCGCGTCGCTGATGTTTTTTTATTTTCTCCTTTTTCCCGCGTTGTTTTCGAGCGGGCCCGACGAATAATGGGCCGCGCGAATCGTCCCCTTGTCGAAAAAGCGCGGTGCCGACCCGGCGACACAAACACGCCGAGCACATAGCCAAACAAAATCAACACACGCACGCCACTTTTACGGCCCTTCTGCCCACGTACTCGTCGTGTGTGTGTATGCGTACGTCGTTACTGCGTGTAATCCCTGCTAATCTACGTTAGCAGTAGTCGTAATTAAACATCAAATAAATCCGCTGAATAAATCATCGGAGAATTTCTCAGTCCGTTTGCTTAGCGACTGGACATCAGGCAGGGCATGCATTACGCGAGTGTCCTTTCAGATGGACGCAATTAATCACTCGCGTTTTTAAACAGTGGCAGGCGGAGGGCGCCGATGGAAACGGCAACGGTGGCAAGAGAGAAATGATTCGAAATCGTATTTTCATTTTTCCGGTGAATCGAGTCGCGCTCTATTCACTCATGTACTATATACGATACGCTTTGCGAGAGATGGTCCATTCATCTTAGCCATGTAATGCTGATAAATAGCGGCGGGATTAAGTTGGGCAAACACGTAGCCCGCGGTGGAATTATTAAATTTACTCTAATTTACTTTTCGGGTGCTCTCGGCTTGATTAATTTAATTTTTTTTTTGCATTGAAAAATCTCTCTAACGGTAACTTAGAATTGCTTTTAATTAAAAATTATTCTTTAATTTTTAAAACTAAATTTAAGTTAAAAAATAATTATCAAAGTATTGTGAAAAAACAATACTGGAATCGAATTTTAAATAATTAATAGTTACAAGTAATCCTCATTTACCTAATGAATATAAAAAAATAGTAACAAATGCTTCCTAGTATTAAAAAAATCCATTGAAATTGTAAAATGATTGATATTAATTCAATAATTCAAAAGTATTTAAGAAAAGATTTAAAGATTTCTAAGATTGTTTTTGTATAAATATAATACATGATAAGCACTTCAAAATTATTCCCCCAGAAACCGGAAAGATCAATAAAAAAAATTTATTTCGGATTTTGATATCAAATAATGTACCCTATAAAATATAAGGCAAATTTTAAAAATTGAAATAGTGATTTTAGAAAAAAAAAAAGATTTAAATGTTGCCGTCGCCTTAGAAATGGATCCTGTGTACTTAAAAAGTATTTCCGGAAAACAAGTATGATAAAAATTTTATATTTTCTATTAGATTTTTTAGAAAAGCCAATTTATTCAACAAATTAATAGAGAAAATTAAATAGTTAACGAAGATTAGAAGAGTTTTTAGGAGTTTAATAGAAAAAAGTCCATACAAACAAAAGAAGATCAATAAAGGGATTCATTTTTTATCTACTTTTTCGTAAATAATATATTTGACTGTGTTATTAATAATTCTGGAATGAAATAGCTTTGAAGTTGAGCAAAACAATTTCCAGCTGCAATTTAAAATTAAATCAGGAAAAATTCGGTTAATATCTTAAGAATTTATAAAATTTTCAGGTTACCACAAACGTAAAAATTACTCAAAAATAAAAAAAAGGTTTTCCCGTAGACTCAAAAATCGTATTGACCATTGTAATAAATTTTTTTTATTAAACTTCCAAATCATTATTTTAAAATTAGAATTAAAAAAAAAATCAAATTAAACCTATCATTGATTCAAAAGTAGAATCTAATTAATTTCCATCTAAAAAAAAGTAGCAACACTAAAATTTGTTTAAAAGAAACAAGACCAGAAAACGTAAGCCATATCAAACAAAGTAGCAATAAACCTGACAGACATATTTCACTTGTGAAATGATATACTTTATAGATCCTTAAAAGTAGTTTGTTTGTGCTTGCAGCAATTTTGTCTATGAGAAGCCATAAAATCGAGGAATAAAATCGAGCAAATGTTGGCTTTCAATAAAGAAAAAAAAATTATCCCTTAAAAACTCGCTTCCATAAATTGTTACATAAACTATGCACTTACACTTAAACAAACTACAAAATAATCAGAAAACTGCAAGTTGCAATGTATAGATGGCGACGATAAGGAAGAATAATTTGTGAATTGCCAGTTCGGCAATATAAACGACTTCATAATAATGTTTACGATACGCCGCATTTACCCGAATAATAACAGCTGACGCCTGAAATAATATTGCCGACAGGATAGACACGATATAATAGTTTGCGTCCCTTATCCCGCGTATAATGTGGCTAAGTAGAGTAGTGCACGATGAATATTTCATATCGTCGCTCGCCGTTCGCATCATCCAACCCTTCTTACCGATAGCGTAGTAGCATTCGCGCGGCGAGAGAATGAGAGGCCCGTGCCAAGGAACTAACTAAGGACCGCTGCTGTTAAAGCGCCGAGGCGGTTTCTTGCTGCAGGACTGCGAGCGGTTTTGCGAACGGCCCAGATCGATACTCGGTGGTTATTACCTAATCAGTGCGCCACCTAAGCAAATACAAACGGCTTACTTTATGTTTATAAACTGCTCCTTAATCTCCGGATTCGAAAACCGCATTCGCAGCATGCCGATGTAGCCACCGTTGCACTGTGGGGACGCTCTAAACCTCCCGGGTACTTAGAGCCGCTTATTGCAAACCTCTCGCTCTCCGCCAGCAAAACGAAAAACGCTTCAATTTATTGTTACGTGCATTCATTGTATGCTTTTTATTCCCACTATAGAGAGATGCACAGATATAAATATCGATTTGCTTACGTTTGCCCATTTTTTTTTTTTGTAATGCAATCCAATAAAGTTACTTTTCTCTTTATTTTCGCAGCTTAAATATCGCTAATTTTATAATTTACTTATTTTTTATAAATTTCTTGCTATTATCATTTAATTTTTGAGAAAAACAGATTAATAGGTGATGTTTCATAAAGGGAAACTTTTTATAATTTTCCCGGCGCCTTCACATTGCAATTTATGAAAATAATAAAAAATATTCAAAATGAGGGCTAGAAATTTAAAATTAGAATTTTTATAGGGCCACTGCTTAAAAACTTACATTGGTACGTGATTCTAAAAAATGTTAAAAGATACTTTTCATTGAATAATACCATAAAAGTTTTCTAACTTTAGGAAAAACTGTATTGGGGATCTGGAAAAAATTAAAGTTTAGTTTTTTCAGGTTTATTCATTTTCGATTAAAATTAAAATTCTTTTAATTTTCCCAGCTTAAATATAAATAATTTTAGAATTTTCTTCATTTTTTATAAAATTCTTTCTATTATCATTTTATTTTTGAAAAAAAAAAATTAATTAATAGGTGAAGTTTCATATTGGAAAACATTTTTATAAATTCACCGGCGCCTTCACATTGCAATTTATGAAAATTATCGAAAAAATATTCAAATTGAGGGCTAGAAATTTAAAATTAATGTTTTAAAAGGGCCACTGCTTAAAAGCTTACAATGGTACGTGATTCTAAAAAATGTTAAAAGATACTTTTCATTGAATAATACCATAAAAGTTTTCTAACTTTAGGAAAAACTGTATTGGGGAGCTGGAAAAAAATTAAACTTTAGTTTTTTCATGTTATTCATTTTCGATTAAAATTAATATTCTTTTAATTTTCCCAGCTTAAATATAAATAATTTTTGGATTTACTTCATTTCTTAGAAAATTCTTTCTATTATCATTATATTTTTGAAAAAAAAAAAAAAATTAATGGATGAAGTTTCATATAGGGAAACTGTTTTTTTAACATTCCGGCGCCTTCACATTGCAAATTATGAAAATAATCAAAAAAATATTCAACATAATTTAAAATTAGCATTTTTAAATGGCCACTGCTTAAAAACTAGAAATGTTACGTAATTTAAAAAAATGTTAAAAGTTACTTTTCATTGAATAATACCATAAAAGTTTTCAAATTTTAGGAAAAATTGTATCGTGGAGCAGAAAAACATTAAAGTTTACTTTATTCCTATAATTTCCCATGGTCACCTGGAAAATCCAATATCCGGTACATTAATCAGAATTAAAATTAAAATTTACATTGCTTAAAAACACCTTTCTGTTTAAATATTAGCAAAAATTTGTAAATATCAGTTAATTTAAAAAATAACGCTAATTACTAAAGCAGCGAAAACAAAAACCGTAGGAAAAATGAAGCAAAAAGCAATTAAAAAGTGCTAAAAAATGCAGTACTAATTTTTTTTTTGGCCAACAAACATTGTAAAAAATTCACCGAAACTTTGCTTTAGCCAAATGAAAATGAAAATGCACAGTGTACGTAGATATAAAATGTTCAGAAGTAATCCCGCGAGAGGAAAATTATTAATTAAACAGATAAAAGTTGTCTTGGAGTTTATTTACCTTTTACACGTATATGTGTACACACTGCGAGCGGCAAAAACTCATACATCATTTATCGCAACAGCGGAGGACCGAGAGTTCGAAATTAAAAAGGCCGAACGAAAATTCGCTAAAATGGTTCCGTTTTATGGAATATTCAAATGGTTTCCACGGCCATTCGGTAATACGATGCAGGTACATACATTAAAGAAACCGCATAGGTGATTACGAGCAAACCAATGCAATTACGGCCTTAAATAACAGCAACTTGGGGTATAGTTTATGTTATCCTGCGGCCATTTTAATCCTAAGACAGCAATTTCAACGGCAGCGTCTTGGAAACAATTCGCCGCCCGCGTTTCGGCCCCCGAACGATCGATTCTCTTGCGCTTCGCTTTTCTTTCGCAACGTTTCTAACGTTGTCAATTTAATGCAATGATGCAACAAAGTGAGCGCGCGAAATTAATTATTATTGACGCGGTTGTGACTCATCAGAAATGATGAAGATGCCCCAGAGGCACCCTGATTGACGTTTAAGGGTGGTAATTAATAAAGCTTAAAAACTTAGAGCGCCCCGCGTCTCAGCCCTCCGCAACAATACAGTAAAATATTATTAATTTTACCCTTAAGGTTTGCCCCGGAGACCATTGTGTTGCGAACCTAATTAATGGTTCCCGGATACTGAACAATTTGTACAACACCCATTTTTGAAGGGAAAAATTAAATATTAATTTAGTAATCATTAATTATTAAGATAAATGATCCTGGCAAATGAGCCGCTATTATTTTTCCTCGGCTCGCGTTTTTAAATTCGCTCGGCTTATTTTTTTCTTTTTTAACTTTTTGTTTGCTTTTCAGTTTCTTTTTCAGTTTTCCAAGCAGAAATTTACTAAAAAATAAATTAAATTATAATTTTATTTAATTTAATTTATCTGGCTTCTGAAAAAGTTATAAAACATTCAATAAAATAGCTACAATATAGTAAAAAACGAAAAATAAATCAATTTATCAGAGGAAAAAGCAGATAAAGTCGCATGACTGGCAGTGCAACTGATAAATTCTAATGTACAAAAAAGTTCAACGGTGCGAATGCACCGGAAATGTGACATCCGACGATCAATTTTTCAGACGATCGTTCGCCGCAGCCAGTAACCGGAACCGCAGCGGCTATTTTTTCGCGAAAACAAAAAGTTAATTAAGTGCTGGTGGCGCGTGCGAAAAACAAGTATTAAATTACGTAAAGTATGTCGCTAGAAAAACCAACGGAAAATCAAATGAAACGCATAAAAAAACAAACAAAAAAATACATAAAAGAAAGAGAAACAGTAGAATATGAATGGATGAAGATTTCCACGGACCGCGTATCGTATTTCCACAATTTTCATCAGTTTCTTCTTTTCGTCATAAACGAAAAAAAAAAAAACGAAAAAAAGAAAAAGGAAAATGCGAACATCCTCACTGAATATCCATTCAGCAGCGTGTACATAATCCGCGCGTATCGAATCCAATTTTCTGGCAGATAAGTTCACTCCATTTATAACCCATTCAGCTTCTTAGACGGCAGATTTCATTTTTAAAGGCTTTTCTCTGCAGATTACGCCCCATTGTGTTTTTCATGCCCTCCCTTAATGAATGCCCGCCAATTTTGATTACTTAACGATATAAAAGGAGTCTACTTTTATTTTTAATGTGCCTCCCATTGTTTTATTTGCCAAAATAAGAAATTATCAAATTTTTTACTGTAAAATTATATTAACTTTTTTACTGAAAAATTATATTATTTTTTACAAAGAAAAGTGGCTCAATTTTTTATTTAGTTATTAATTAACTGATTTTTGACATTTAAGGAAGGCAATCTCTAAATTTTTAACTTTTTGAATTTTAAGGAATCAAAAACAGAATAAATATGGATTTCATTTAAAAATCAAATGTTTTTGTCATTTACGGTTTAACCGGAAGTACAATAAAATAGAAATTTACGACAATCAATTCAAAATTATATCTGTTATAAATGTGAAAAATTAAATAAAAATCGGCTGATAAATTAAGAAATGAGGGCCTCTTTTCTGAGTCATTTCGAAGTCTAATTAATAAAAAAAATCTATTCTTTTAATTTTCACAGCTCATATATCATAAATTTAATTATTTTTTACATTACATTTTTACATTAATTACATTTTATTTTTGTAAAATAAAACTATTAACTGATTGAAATTTAATCAGTGTCAAAAAAAAAAACCAATGACTCATAATAAAAGACTTTTTATGAACCCGGCGCCTTCACATTACAACAATAGAAAACAATAACAAAAAGTGCACCAGGTATTGCACTCTTCAGATAATTTAAAATTATCATTTTTTAAATAGTCCCTGCATTAAAACTAAATATGGTGCGAAGTTTTCAGACTCTCTCTGTATTAACAAAAATTAATTTTCAAAAGTACTTCTAAGTCTAACAGAAAAAAAACTAATCAATTAAACAGCCAATTTTTCCGCGATTTCTGCCGCTGGTAATCTGATGGATGCCGTTATTAAAACAATAAATGTGTGCAAACGTTTGTGATTTATGCAGATCGCGGAGGGTTGGTGCATTATGCGCTCGCATTGCATATGCATGAGATTTGGCGCTGCGATATATATTTTTTGCGCGTTTTTGCGGTTTAATAAATACGTTACCGACAGACAGCGCCTGATAGCAACAAATAATAAAGCGAAAGAATTTCAATTGATTAGCCTCGCGGTCGAATCGTTGGCGGTAGAATACATCGATGTTCGCACGCTAATCCGATAATAATTTATTTAAATTTTTCGCACGCGGCGCCGCGCACTAATGTAACGCGCGCGGACGCAACAGAGAAACGACGGCAGAATTCGCTAATACTATACAATATGTTCGAGTATTTCATTGTTATTTCGCAATCCTATTACGTCCATACATAATAATACGTTTTGCTTGTTTTTGCCGGGCGCGTTAAAGTGGAAATAAATTCAACGGACTTAACTTGCTGCGAAATGATGAAAATATATTATGCAAATGTAGTCGCGCGATTTAAACGAATACTACACTTGCAGTATTTACTTTTCGCTCGTTCGAATGTAATAAATACTCCATGGCGGTTTTGCGATCCCTGCAGAGAATTACTTGTGTTTGCAGGATTTTCCTTTATTTAAAAATATGAAGTACAACAAAAGTATATGTTGCGAGTTTTGCATTAAGGGATGAATTTACATGATGAATTTATGCTTTATTTTATTTCCGGATTTTAAAGTTAAATACTGCAATAAACAAGAAATTAAGGAATCAAATATTCTGTAAAAAATGAATTACTAAAAAATACACCTTTCCAAAAATATTAACAAAAGCTATCAATTAATTTCCAAAAAGAGAAATAAAATATTGCAAAGAACACTTGAAAATTAAAATTTTATTTCCAATTTTAAAATTAAATATTACATTAATCAAAGAATTAAGAAATCAGATACTTCATAAAATAAATGACCAAAAAACAAATATTAAAAAAAAAATATGAACAAAAGCAATCAATTTATTTCCAAAAGGGAAAATTAAACATAGCAAAGAACCCTTGAAAATTAAAATTATATTTCCAATTTTAAAATAAAATATTACAATAAACAAAAAATTAAGAAATCAAATATTCCATGAAATGAATCATCAAAAAACAAATATTTAAAAAATTATGAACAAAAAGCATTCAATTTATTACCAAAAAGAAAAAGAAAAGATTGCTAAGAACTATTGAAAACCTAAACTTTTAATTTTTAACCCCAATTGAGTTTACTTTTGGGGCCAAGCCCTAGAAAAACTTAACTAAAGAAAGCAAATCAATACAACAGCAATATTTAATTACCTTCGGAATAGTTTGCGTTGCACCGAAAATTACCCGAAAGCAAATGCAAGTTGAATCGCTCGCCTTTTTGAAACGTCAATATTATTAAGCTGGGAATTGTGCGCCCCGTAAATTATTAGCGCCGTTAATCCATCGCCAAAGGGACGGAGGGTATTGGGTGCGCGCATTGAAACGGTGCAACATTTCGAAATTGATGTGTGCAACATAAGATCTTCGAACTAAACTAATTTAAATCGCGCGCGCCTTCGATCGCTCGGAACATAATTCATCCGCACGAAGAGAGAACGGTATAATGCTTGACAGATATGTTTAATTACACGTGGCTTAGCTACACCATCTGCTACTGTTCTGATCGAACATGGACAGAGAGAGGGAAAGCGGGAACAACTTTGGCTGCTGGCCCATACACTAAAAAGGGCTTCGCCCACTTAATTACCCGTAATTGATTAATGCGGTTTATCCTGTCCGTTTTATATTCGAACAAATAGCGCGTCGATATTTTTACATTATTTATTTCGTTCGCATTATATAAGTAAATTTTATATAAGTAGTTTTTATCAATTAATGTTAGAAAAATTTATTTATTTATTCAAATGAAAAAAAAAAAGTTTTGTAATTTTATATTAAATAAGATAAATGAAATGAAATGAAGGTAATTGAAGAGAGTACTTGATGCACTTACCTATGACAGTCAGATTGTATCGAAAACTGCGCGTCTGAGCGTTGCGGAAGTCCACTCGACAGCGATAGACGCCTTCGTCGTGTCGCCGGATATCGTCTATGACGAGTTGCGCTGGCTCCGACACTGTCCGGAAGTACGCTCGCGAGCCGAACACTTCCGG
The DNA here is from genome assembly GCA_030556065.1 of Holobus sp. GC000080. Lineage (NCBI taxonomy): Eukaryota > Metazoa > Arthropoda > Insecta > Coleoptera > Staphylinidae > Holobus > Holobus sp. GC000080. The sequence goes on along the minus strand of JASKGO010008215.1, from coordinate 11,183 downwards.
TGCAGACCAGTGTCTCGCCTGTGATAACGGCTTGCCTCGAACGTCAAAACTGCAAAATAGAAGAAAACCACGTGTTTTCTTACTGAAAACTTTCTTCGGCATTCTTTTAATAATGAAACTTTTCAGACGTTTCTTTATTGTGGTTGGTATACTACAGGGTGGCACTGGAAAATAGCTGTTCCTTTTATTTCCTTAATTGCCTGCAGATTTTTAGGAAATTTTACACAATCATTTATTATTTCGGATTGATTGATGTAATTTACAATTTTGTTACTGTTTTGTTTTAACCGGAAATGACCCAACTTTTTATTTTCATAAGGCATCATATAGTTTTGATAACTTTTTTTAATTCTTTTGTCATTTTTTGCCAATTTTAATTTCTTAAGTTGCTGCAAAAATTAATTTGTAAAAATGCTTCCTAAAGATGATCTAAAACCATTAAAAAAATTAATTTTCTTGGACAAAACAAAGAAAAATAAAGGAAAATCTGTTTTTTTTTTTACAAAAAAATGACTAAAAATATATAAAATTTCATTAAAATCAATTAGAAAATAAATTTTCTACATCACCTTGTATACTGAAATACTGAAAAATCAATTCAGTAAAAAAAAAGCAACAACAATACAATCAATAACGCATAAAAACGTAAAAATAGAAAGAAGAAAAGAGAAGTAAATAAGCATTAAATGTAAACAGAAAACGGTAACGAGTTCTCGGATAATTTATTGTCGAGGGGGCAATTTACATATATCGAACTTCTAATAATGAACGATAGATAGATAAAAAGCAGCGGCGGAGAGCAGCAAGGACTATAAATATTAATGCAAATGAAAGTCGGGGCTGCATTGGGGCGGCTTTAATAAAAGGTAATTTTAGTTGCATCTACATCTATTATAAATTCAAACAGTAATTGCGGCCGAATATAAATCAAAATAATTCAATCGACCCAATGGCAGTCCCGATGCCCATTCGCCCAACACCACCCCTTTTACAATGCTCGCGTAATAGAATCCGAAAGGGATGTTTACCTAAATATACCGTTGATATTACTTCGACACCGGACTGCTTCCATTTGCAACTATTAGCTTGGCCTTTTTAACGCAATTAAATATTTGCTCGTTTTTATTACAACTGCAGTAATTAAATTACTTTTACGATTTATTTATATTTTTTTACAAGTTTATTTTTATATTTAATTCAAATTTTCTGTTAAATTAATAACTTAAATAAAGAGAAAAGTTTTTTTTTTTAATAAAAAATAGCAAGTAAAACAAAATCATTCGTACGACAAATTTTCATGTAGAATATAATAGTGAAAATATAATTTTAATTTATTTGCAAACTAAGCGAGGAAAAATTATTTTCTGTAACTATATTAAACCGAAAGTAAAGAAGTAATTTTAAATTCAAAATAATATTTATTCGAAGTAATTTCGTAAGAATAACTGCTTCCATAATTTATTAACAACATAATTCTCTTATATCATCATGTCGGGAGCATTCAATAAAATACCAAATGATTTATGTTGCCCATTAAAACATATCTGCACTATAACACAATAAAGTAAAGACATAAAGATTTTACGATGACATGCATGCTCACATACAAGTGCTTCCAATTACTAAATTGCTTTTCCATTTTCCCTATTTTTCCACTTTAACAACTGAATTCAAATACTTTAAACATTCAAAATATTTACTTATTTAAGTTTTACAAGTATGTTGTTGACATGTAAATTTGATTATGGCCTTACTAACTTTTACCAAAAACAAAACAAAATGAAAAAAAAAGTGAATTTAATTATGTGTTAACAGTTGAACCGTAATTACAGTTGTCGAGATGCGCGCACCCCAAAACCCTGTCCAATTGTCCACGGAATTTCGTTATTGCCACTTGTAAAAGCTCCATGGCGCTAAACCATCCACGACCGCCAACGTGTAATCCGACAACCGCCCCCATCGTTCTCGTGTCTTAGTGGCGCATAGTTTCCGGCATACCCGCACATATTACATACCCAAACAGTCTTCGAAATTAATTTTTTTTTACCACTGTTGTCATTTGTATCGAAATAGTTTTCTCGTTCAATATTTATAATTAATTCGAATATCGGATATCAAAAGTTTATTTAGTACCTGTAATTATTCAATAAAAATCCGTGTCCGCGTGTGGGTGTATTTTAAACAAACTCTGGAATTTAATTAAATAATTAAATTAATTAATTTGTTGCCGTCGCGCCGTAATGGATGGTATTTGGCTAACCAGAAACGGCAATAATTAAATATCGAAATTACAGTTCTATTTTCGGTTATAATAATACCATCAATTAAAATCTCCGCGCATGTTGACAACTATTGTAATTTGCCATTGTTTGCCGGTGTATTTCGCTGCAATTTGTCACTTTTAGCATTTTTACAGTTTATTTATTAGGATATGATAATTCTTTAATGAAAAATATATTTTGGATATCAATAAAAAACTATTTTTGCTTTAGTTCTCAATAAAATTAATTATAAGGTAGCAATTTATATTAATAGTTGATGTGAAGGCGCCGGGAATTATATTACAGCAGAAAGAAGCTAATAAATAGTTTTTAAATTCAAAATTTTTATTACAAATCTTATTTTTATAACTTCTTTTTTAGGGCTGACTATTTTTTCATTACTTAAATTATAATTCAGGAATTACAATTATAAAACTTAGTATGTTTTCTATTTCCAAAAGTATCCCGCAAAAACTGAATATCTTTTTCGTCCTTTTCTGCTGAAAATTTATTCCATGAAAACTGTTTTATCTAGAAGAAAAGTTATGATTGCTTATAATAGATAATTATAAAAATAATCTAATTATTAAAAAAAATCCTTAACTCACTTGATTTTTGAGATATTTATGTTTAGATTTAGATTTCTGTAAAAAACCCTTTTCATTTTTTCAAATAATTTTTTGCAATTTAATCAAAATTGTTAGTCGAAATTTAAAAATTTAATTAAAAAAAAAAAAATTTTAGGAATGATTATAATTAAAAAAATCTTATAAATTAAAAATGTTATTAAAATAAAATAAGTAAATTCATCAATTTTGTTTTTTTCAAGCAATTGTAGCTGTTTTCTCTATACAATTAATTTTGTTCTAATAAATAGACTAAATAGACGAAAAACTATTATTAGATTGGAAAATAACCCCCAGTTTCTTTTAAGTAAAAACTGTATAAAAAATCAAATAATAAACATTAAAAAAAATCCAAAAAAAAAACTAAAAAAAGGATTCCAATTTCTAGATATTGCAAGTCGGTCGAATGAACTGTATTTATGGATCAATGGTCGCATGTTGTAATCCCCAATATCGGACGTGATAGTTTTCACCGGCGGCGGCCGGTCCCCAAACGACGCATTTAAAATCCGCACTGCACGGGTGCAGAGCGTCAGCGATCGGCGGCGGCTTTCTACCGCTAAACTACACTAATAAAATAGGTATTCGTTTATGGTGATTCGGCCCATACGCAAAGCGTCAAATATAAAGTGGGCAAACATGGGCAACTGGGCATCGGGCAGCCACACGTGACGTAATTTGATATTCACGCGTTTATCGTCAAACGTCATGTTTTATCAGTTGGCGATCCGGCCTATTACCGTAGATGTTGGTTCCGATATTAACTGGGGGCGGCTCTGATTAGCGCCTAACGTTCAGACAACGGGCCAGTTGACTCGAATCGAGAATCGACCGCCCCGCAATATTGTGATATGTAGGCTGATGCATTTCAAAGCACCGGATCGATTAATGCAATTAATATGAAACAATGCCATTACATGTACCATGTCTTATAGTACTAATACGCGGTGTACGTTGCCGGAGTATTAATTTTATGTACTATTTGTGCAGTGTGCGATATGTGGGTAAAAATGGAGCTCCATTTTCAGTTCCATTTTCCACTTGCAAGACCTAATGGCAAATCTATTACGCTGGCTGCGAACGCCGGGGCACGTGTTGGTGATTTTTCACCAGTGAAAAACTGCTGCATTTTTCACTTGGAAGTAATTAAAAAGTAGTTAAAATACAATCACTACATTTTGCACTTGTAATCGTGTCCATTGATGACAATTTACTACAATTTTTTTTTAAATTCTTTTCTGTTTTTCTTTCTGGCGTACTTTGTTTGTATTTATGGAGCGTTAATGAAGAGTTTAGGTTTAGGAGTTTAGGAAAGAGGAAACGCGGCGGTTTAGGGATCCATTAAAAAGTCATAAATATCGTTTTGTAGTTCATGTAGTACTCGTAATCGTTCATCGCGTTTCAACTTATGATTCGTTTTGAATTTCAATGTAAAGTTTAAATTGCAACTAATGTTTTAAAAGTACATTTATATTTAATAACGAAACGTTATATTAAGCAATAATTTTGTTTTAATTATGATGAACCGCCGGAAGGTCAAAAAGAAAAATTTACGATACACAAAAGTTGTTATTTTCGGTAATGAAACTGGAGGATTGTTCATTCAGAGCCACCTTTTCCATCTTTTAGTATTAAAAATTAATTAAATCCTAAATTAGAAATAATTTTTAGGCAAAGTATTCTCTGTTTATAACTAAAAAGCACTATTTGAATTGAAAGAGGATAATTTTTTATACAAATAATTTTAAAAGTTAAATTCAATTTCAACTTAAACTAATTAATTGCATTTTCGGATATTGTATTTATTCTACAATCAAGTGAAAATCGAAAATCTATTAAAGTTTTTTCCTTGAAAAAAATAGCTGATATAATTCCTGATATAAAAAATGTTATAAAAGGGTCCAAAAAGCAAGAAGTCCCCAAATTTCATATACCAAAAGATGCCACATTAAACAAACAAATGTTTATTTCTTTAACAAAAAGCAAAACATTTGAAATTGTCTGTTTTGTAATCAAACATTTTACCATTTTTCAAATTAAAATTTAAAAAAAATTTCAACAATTCAAAAATTAAAAGTAAAAATTAAAAAACTAAAAAATTTAACAAAGTAAAAACATGTTAAAATATCGTTAAGTACAAAGAGCAAGAGAGAGTTTAGGTCAATAAAGTTTGATAGGTCAGCGGAATGCTGTCGTTATGATAATGCGAGCGAACGTGGATGATGATGGCAGAAGGACTGAGAACGGTTAAAACAAACGACGCGGTCTTAAAGTTAGTTCGCCGCACGGCTAGACCATGCATCAAACGACCACCTCCAGACATTTTCCTTGGCGCCTCTGCCCAGTGCCGAGTGCCTGTAGTGCCTGCAGTGCCGCCGGAATAACGCCCGCCCCCCAATAAGAATCATTCAAGGTCTAATGTTAAACTAACTAGTTAACTTAAATGATTACGAATTGTACAAATTACGTTCCCCGTTTTGTTTCTGCTAAAGCAGCACCTTTGGAGGACAAACGTGACTACGACAAACAAGTTTGCAGCCCCGTTTTCAGCTTACGCTGGATATTTGTTTGAGAGAGCGAGAGAACTTGGAGCTGAAACTTTGAGCAAATAGAATTGATTACCACTTACAATAAGAGAAAGCATTCCTTCATTTCTACAACAGTCTCTCATCTTTTCTCTTTTTTTTGATTAATCTGAAGCTAATGAAACGTTTATTCGCTTTTTTTTTTAATTTTTTTATATTGATTCCTTTATAATATGTGAATATATTTTGTATATTTTATAAGAATTTTGTTTTCATTAAGTAAAATAAAAAAAATTCCATTGAAAATGTTTCGTAAATGGTAAAAGTTTTCCGCGACTGTTGGCAGCTCTTCAAAGAGAGCTCTTTATTGCTTGGAGCTTGTATTGTGCTGTGTGTGTCGCCATGATAGAAACACGGTTGTTAAATAAAGTACGTGCACGCAGATTTTCGTATTATGATTTTATCATTATATCAGAGCCGTAAAAACGTGCGCGCGCCCTATAAAAATTTATTTAGGTTGCTTTAAAATATTATGCACACAGATTTCTATTGACCATAAAAGTTTATTGTTACAAATTGCTTATTTTAAAGCCGTGGCTGTGCCTTTTGTAAATTGGCTGTTGTTAAATAATAAAAGCTAAATTATGTTATTGCGAACAATATTTGTTGTTGTTTTGTTTTGCTCTGTTTTAAAAAACAGCTGGAACTGTTTCGCATTTCTTATTTAAAAAAATATTTTTCTTATATTATATAAACAATTTTATAACTTTTTAATTACTTCATAATTGGAATACATTTACCAAAAGAAAAAAATCCCGGCGCCTTCATTTTAGTACTAAATGAAACGCTTAAATATCCTGTGATTGCCAATATTAATAAATAAATAACAATTTACAAGTATTTAGAAACAAACTATTAAATAGAAAACAACTATTATTAGTAATTACCCATTATTTAAATAATTAATGAATATATTCAATGTAAAACTGCAATTGCGGAAGTTTGACCAAGTAATTTCCAGAGTATGCCCGGCGCCTTCACAGCGCAACTCACGAAATGTTTCATTTCATCAATTCCTCTGATAATAATATTTATTAATATGGATTACCTATTTCATTATTTTTTTAATGTGCTACTATTATTTATTTAGAATTATATATATATATATATAAATAGAAAATAAGACTATTAAACTAGTCGCTTTGAAATACTGCTCCCTTCGATATCAACGAGCCGTGTAATTTAGAGCAACGCAATTTTCAATCTATATACACCGGTACAACTCGAGTACAACAATACAGACAAGCCGGCACGACGATATATTCATAGTAAACGTGATGATATATATCTTGTATATATATATATATCCGTAGGTAAAAGCGTATAAATTACATTTGCGCTCTGCAAAATTACATCTGAGAATACTTGAATAGTGAAATGCCGCTTGCAAAAAGCATAAAGATGTTCGCCCTTAGTGTAGGCAGCGTCATATATTGAATTATAAATTGCGGACCCGTAATTACATTTTTTTTTGCATACCATTTAAACGGTTTTTCATTTATTTTTTATTAATAAAAAAAGAAGTAATTCAAAATATTCAAAATTTTAAAAAAGTTATTTTTTCTATTTTATTTTTTATTTATTTAATGGAGATCCACTCGAAGCAGTAAAATCGCCTGCTGTAATTGTTGTTTTCAGACGGCGGTGCGTCAGTATAAATAACCGTAATGTATGTTTACTTGCATTAGTGCGGCAATAAATTCGAGTTTGATTTAGAAGTAATTGAGATCGAAAGCGTTGTATATTAAGCGGCGCCGTCGAATCCCCGGGAAAGTAATGTGAATTTTTCACGTGGTCTAATTTCATTTTATTGCTCGTATTCTTTCATTCTTCAATTCTTTCTCTTATTCCCACTCATGAGAAGTCGTGCAGTGAGAGAAGAAAGAGAGAAAAAGGGAGAGAATGGCGTGCCTAGCCTGTTTTCCTTTTTAGTCTCTCTCTCGGCGTCTCGTTTTAAGTTGTTAATGGTGGGTAGTTAACGGTGGCCAATTAAATGCAAACAATACACAGAGACGAATTCATTAATTTCCTTAAAAATCCCAGCCGTCGAAAACGCGGCGCAGGAGGAAGGGAGCGAAAAGGGTCACACAAAACGATTGCGCGTACTTAGTCTACATTAATCATGACTTCTTAATTATTACTTTGCTTGTGGCAAATTTTATTTGCTTTCTTAAGGGCTAGACGTTTAATAAATCAAAAATTCGGATTTTCGAAGATTAACGTTTTTGAATTAAGTTTACTTTGTTCTTTTTTTTTGGTGGTAATTAATTGCTTTTTATTTCACTTTGCATAACGTTTTTTATTTTTTCTACAAATTAATGAAAAACTAAAAACAAAAAATAAAATATTTATATAGTATTAAAAAATGCTCATATTGTATTTAAACTGTCGAAATATAAATTAAGTTAAGTCGGATAAAAAACATAAAATATATCTAAATTTAAAAATAAAACATTTTATTTTCAAATGAAAACTTTAAAAATCATTAGTTATTAATATACTAAAACATAATTTAAATTCAAATTCCATTTAACAGCTATTAAATATTAGAAAGAAAAAAGACAGAAAAATTAACATTATATTATTTTAAGTATAAAACAAAAAGGAAATTTCACATGAAAATGTCAAAAAATGTTAACAAGCTTTATTTAACAAGCGAAGCAAGACTAACATTTGACATTTATACGCGACTCGACTTAGATTCGATTATCGAAAGCGTGGAGCAGGTGAAAAATGCAAAAAATTGCTTGTAGATATTTGTGAAATCGGCAAACGTTTCCCATAACTGGGTCATCGTAAAAACAAAAAGAGCAGCAAAAAAGAGGGCATCCATAAAAGGTTATTTGTTTCTTTCCGTAAAGATTCATCGATTATACAGGAAATCCTCTTTATTTAGGATCGCAGCAAACGCAAGAGGCAAGAGAAACAAATTTCGCAAGGCGAAGAACACGAAAGCCGTAAAAAAATCAATTAGATAAAGCTTTTAAGATTTATTACACCTTGCTAAATTTACACGAGAGGTGAGCGGCAAAGGTGGGTAATTTCTAAACTTTAAAAAAACTTTCCTTTTAAATCCTGTGTTGCCCGAAAAGCTGAAACTGTATGCGAGCGAGGGAGCACATAAAGAAAGTTTCAAAATAGAACTCATTTGCCATTCTTCAGCGTACAAAGAAAAAAAGTTAATTGGAAGAGGGAATAATAGGAAAATCGGTTAATTAAACAAATATGACTTGGCAACCAATTAATTTAATTAAACGATACTGCTGATTAAAGTGCCAATTAGGCAGCGTTTTGTCGATTTAATTACCAACAGAGAATACAAGTCCTTTTGAGATGAAACTCCTTAAGAAAACTTTGAACGAATAAATTTAAAATTAAAAAATGCAAAAGAAAATTAAAATAAAGTAGTAAAATACACAATTATCAGTAAAAATTCAGTGCAATTTGCGAAAACTCGAATCAATTGCGCCAATCTCGCAATAACAGCTTCAATATTAAGATAACAATATTGGAGTAATGCGTTGTGTGCGCTCAAAGCACCAACGCCGAAATTAGTGCATTTGTTATTTTACTTAATTCGCCGTGGCTGTCATGTGCACCAATTTCCGAGCAAATTGTTTGCTCATTTCAAGTCTATAATTACAATTGTGGCATATTATAATTCAATTTGGCATGGAAATGTTTTGTTTATTATGATTATGGGTTCGCTGGATATTATAGAGACAGGTACATTAAATCTATATTAGTGTGTTGTAACGATTGCACAAATTCGCCGTTATTGGAGACGTGGGGCAGTGTGTGCAGTGTGTGCAGTGTGTGTGCAATGTGCATGGCGTGGAACAGGTAAAACTATACACACAGTCAACAGAACACAGGATAAATTTGTGTGTGCTGCATTTACATATGTTTGAGTGTGTGTAAAATGCACGCGTACTACGTACTACAGCAACAGCAGCAACAACAACGAAGCAGTGGTGGTCTTCAATAATGCACTGCCAACATTTGCGGCGCATGTATAAATGACCCGGCAACCCTTAACGGGACATGCCTTCAGATAGTGGGCCCCTGGTGTAAAGGTAATATTTACATACAACTGAAGATATATGCTTTGCTCTCACACTTGTACCCTACTCACGTTTTGCTTCCTAAATTAGTCCTCTTCCCCACTGCTACTGCTTATTATTGTATTTGTTTAATTGCTTTCGTTTACTTGTTTAAATCCGCTGTTTTATATTTACTAATTTATAATCTATGTATGTTGCAATTTGATATTGTTTATTTTGTTGTTTTGTTGTTTCAATACATGCAAATCATATATTCCTAGTGAAAAGTTAATAATTTTGATAGTTTTGAATGTGAAGGCGCTGGGCTGTAATTTGTAATAGGTGTTCCATTAGTTGATGTAAGTGGGATTTTGTGCAAAATGTTCAATAAAATTAATTTTTTTCTTTACCTGTTTCAATATATAGATAAAGACTATGATTTAAAATTATTTTTGGTAATATAAGGTGCTCGATAAAAAAGTTATGATTTAAAGTTAAAGTAATTGCAATATTTTCAAAAAAAGTTTTTTTTTTTCATAAGAATTCTTTGGTTTCACCAATAAGTGTGATATATCAAATTAAAGAACATTTTCAGGACTATAAATTTAAATTATTGAATGTATATGTGCATAACTTTTTATTATTTCTTTTTTCATCGCAAATCCTGCGTTTTCTAAATAATTTTAATTTTAATTTTTAAAGATATTGACGAGACAGTAAAGAAAAAAATAAATTTTATTGGTTGTTGAGGCACAATTTGAATTACCTTCATCTTACCATCTTATATGACTGATTTAAAAATTATTTCCGTTACTTTTAAAAACAAAATTAAGCAATTTATAAAAAACAACCAATCAAAAAACTGAAAAACAATTTTTGAAAAAAAATAAACAGAAATAGAAAGCTTATCTAACATTTACTTAAAGCTTTTATCCATTGGAAACTTTTCAATTTCAATTAACAATATACTTTACAATTACATTGCCAATAACATTATTTAAAGATTTCATTACTTTGTCAATTAATTAAACACAAAGTAAACACCAGAAAAACCAATAAAAGTAATAAAAATAATTACAACTTTTGTTTTCCTCGCTAGTAAATCATTAGGAAATGAACAAATAACTAACAAAGAAATGAACTCACAATCAGCATCATATGGCCCGAGGAAACATCACGAAAACGAGACAAATTATATTTCCTTCGATGCATCTGCCAGCATCCAAGCCCCCGCACTATATCCACCATTATCTCGCGGTACATCCTTTCAGTTATTGGGCGGAAAACATGTCCGAGGACACCACATGATACATTTATCGAATTGTCCTTTATGAAAGATGAAAAAAAGAAAAACGTCCGGCAATCTTTATATCTTTTCATCACTGCGATATATAATCGAATAAACCGGTATTTGCAAGCTAAACATTTCCACTCGATAATGCGACCTGATAGTTTGAAACGCTTTTGCGGCAACGAATTTCCTTTTATAATTTCATTGTCGTTTTCCGCCATATTCCCGGCATACGGAATTACGGCAGAGGAACACAGTACACAGGGTGTCCCAGCGAAAAGTATCCACCCGGAATAACATGAAAACTACTCATTTTAAGGAAAATCCCTGAGACACGTCAATTTTTGTTGTTAGGGGGACATCTTTTGGAATATTTC
>JASKGO010008210.1:0-23419 GCA_030556065.1 Holobus sp. GC000080 | reverse complement strand
AAATTTATGTCAATGAATCGGAAATATTGTCTTATATAAGTGTATCAATTTTTATAAAAATCGGTTGGTAAATAAAAAAATGAAATAGGTGCGTCTAAATCCGTTGTCACCCTGTATACATATTCTAGAATTTAAGCTTCTTAAGTTGCCTGGTATAGAAATTAGTAGGGGGGTACTACTTAAATGATCGCAGTGTATGTATTAACAAATTTCAAAAAATTGTTTTACTTTTGCTAATATTTAAAATAAAAATTTTAAAGAGTTCTAAACTAAAAATAAAGCAAAAATTAAAAAGATGTCTCACCTTATCTACGTGTATGTAATAATAATGATCCCTATGGTAAAGGACTTTCAGCAACCTTTTCACTTGCCTTAAAGCCCTTCCATTTAACGTCAAAAGAAACACCACTTTAACACCTGGAGCATTTTGGTCTGCACTGAGAGCAGAAACAGGAACAAACTCTGTAATTCAATTTATATTAATAACGTAATCAATCACAAAATATAATTAAACTAACTTTTAATACCAGTTTGATAGATGTTAGTTGTATAATATCCACCGCAAACTAAATGCGGATCACCGGGACATTTCATATTGCACGAAGAATCCGGCAATTTGGCAGTTGAAGGGGGTTCATCATTACCACAAAAGCATTCATTTCTAAAAACATTACAAAAATTTTTTGTTTCTTATGAATTTAATGATAAAAATGCTAATTTTTAATTTAACAAAGGCAACGAAATAAAATGAAGATTTTGTTTCGATATCGATTCTCGTATTGGTCAGTCAAATTTAAGTGGAATCAGCTGATCAATTTACATAATTCTTATTGGCTCTCAGACATCGGTCATTTTTTTGAACCAACTGAGCATTCAATAGAACAACATGTAACATTTTAATATCAGTTAAGTAACCAATAGTCATAGATGTTACATTTTTATTGCATTGGTCGTTTGTTATAAAAAAGAAAAGGAAATCAAAAATTGTAAAAATGAATAGCAATAAAACTTACGAATATTGAACACCAGCAAATGGAAATCCAGATTGCAAACAAATTCGTATACAATATTCAGGTGAATTCTTCTCTTTGTTAACGCCATAGTAACCGTTAAGCAATCGATAGCTTTTCTCATCTTTAAAACAGCCTAACGCTTTGCCAGCCTTCAGGCCATTATTTGGACAATAATTTGGTAATACTTCAGGGTACAAATCACCCTTTTGTATAAGGCACGTGATGTTTGATATTTCCTGTTTACACCTCTGAGTTTTGGCCCTGTGTATGGCAGATATGGCATCTTTAGTGACTATATCGCACGGCGGCACGAAATCCAGCTCTTCCAGTCGCAACTTATAATTCTGTTTAACTGATGGAGGCGACTTTGAACTGGATTTCGTAATAACGACTTTCTTCACTTCATCTTCATCATCCACGAGAATCGAGTCTTTTCTGCGTGCGGCAGAATTGGCACTCACTTCGGCGTCGTCGTTGCTGTACACTTTGTGCGGATTCCATTTGTTAGCTAGCAGTGAGCTGTCTGTATTGAGAGTGAAGAATCGGATGGCCAAGTAGAGTTGAAAGCAGAGGATTATTGTGCCTATGAGAAAGAACAATCTGTACCTTTTGAGCCAACGGTTATCTATGGGTTTCGTAGCGACCATCGTAATAGTTGCATTTCGTTTGCTTCGGACTACTTTTGTGTTTTAGTGTTTTGTTTCGGGTCCTTTATTCATTGCAAAAGGTTAGGTTTGCTTGAAAAAGCAGTTATTTTCTTATCAGCGGTTTTCTGAGTGGGTTTTCGTCATTATAACACTTTTTCGGATTATGTTGCTTTTATGAGAACTTTGCGAATTATCATTTCGCAAGGAATGTAGTGTTTTTTTGGCCACTTTGCTGAAATTTGTTTGGCCAAAAAGGTCACCTTGAGTCTTGATGTCAAAGCCAAGGTTACCAAGTTTGCAAGTTACTAAAAATCAGGGATGCCAACGGCTTTTTAAATATATTTTCACCTAAACGCTTCAAAAAATTAATAAATAATGTAAATAATTCATTTTGTTTAACAGGATTATAAGAAAATATATTTAAAATTTAAATTCATTGAATTTTAAGTAAGGATTACTGTAAAAGCATTTTTACAGTGCATGGATTGAATAAAATGTAAAAATGGTGACATTTTAAACAGAATATTGAAAATAAAATAGATTAATTTAAAATAGAAAAGAACATTAACTAAATTTATAATTTTATGAATATATATTCCGAAAATCCAACTTTCACTGTTATTTAAAAACGATTTTTCATTGAAAATGGAATAGTGTTTATTCACAAATGTAACAATAAAAACTGGAAAATGTATTGTTTTTTAAATACATAATTTAATAATTAAACAAATGTACAGAAATAAATATCATTACATAATTAAAAGAAACAATAAGACGGATATGGAATAAATTTATTATTTCTAAATGATTCTATCATGGACACAATGTGAACGTAAAATGAAGATACATAACTTTACAAATGACAATAGTTTATTAATAAAGAAATAATTTAAATTCTCTGACAATTACTTAATTAAATAACATATTAAAAAATAAAAATAGAATACGTCAAGTGGTCAAGTCAATCAATGAAATGATATTTGAATGTAAAATCATGGCCCCAATCTAAAGAAATAAATAATTTTGAAATAACTTTAAACCAATTTTTTCAGAGAAAAAAAAATAATCAAAGTTTATACTTTGTAAATAGTTTCACCTGGTTTCACCTATCTAAATAACAATAAAGTAAATCAGTTAATTAAAAAACTTGCACCTCATGACATGACCGTCTAGTGCAGCTGATCCTGTGCATCGATCTGGAAAAATGGAAATAAGAAAAAGCGATCCTGAAATGCAATTCGGTAAGAAATCGCAATTTCCACGCATTAAATAACTAATTAATTTAATAATTAATAATAAACGCGTAATAAATAATAAATTGTATATCGAAAAACTTAAGATTATGCAAATATGTTAATAAATGCGCAGCTAATAATTAAATAAGTTGTTAAAATAATAATAAAAAGAAAAAGTTACTTTCGATTCGATTCTTGGCATCTTAAGTTAAGATAATTAACGACTGAACCAGTGGCGTATCTAGATAAATTCAGGAATGTCAAGGTTTTGAAGAAATAATTTAATTTTTAAGGGTTGCAATTTAAAATATGATTCTTATCTTAACATTTTTAATTATAATTTTTTTTTTATGGTATAATTTTATTTTGTATCATAAGGGTGAGGGGTAAACTAGCACCCACACTTGCTCCTCAAGCATAGGCCTACGGCTTTGGGCCACGTGTTTCCAAACGTCAGACATTCAGAATACACTAGAATACTAGATTGTTAGAATGCTTTGAAGAGGCGTCGCGACGGCTTCGGAAGCGTCGCAGGAGCGCCGTTTTCGGGAGTTTGCGCTGAAAATTCGCGATTACGTCTGCATGGCGAGGAGCACATAGAAAATGCCGCCCGCAGAGAGCAGTCAGTTCGCGGCAATCGCTCGTTTCGGCCACAAGTAATTCGAAAAGTACTGCGCGTGAATGTTGCGCTAGTAGCCGCAGCACATCCTTACGAGACGACGACCATTCGACGTGTTCTCCCTTTTTTCTTTCTTTTCAATTAAAACACTATTATTTAGCGGCATGATCATTAGCAAACTGATCGGCTTGGCACTGGTTGTGGGTGCGTGTGTGGCAGCATCCTCGGAGGACGACACGTGGGGTAAGTAAGAGCCCGGAAGGAAATCCCATTTCGCATTGGCGAGTTTTTCGAACGAAAGAGAGCACGTTTGCGCATCCATAGTCGAACTTGCGCTCGTCACGTAGACCTTTTACTATGAATTACCGATTACTTTACACTCTCTAACCCGTTTTTTACTACCGAATTTACATTATTTTCTGAATTGCATTACTATTAATGCCGGTTTTGTTGTTTTTTTTGTTAAGCGTCATTACTTTTATTGAAATTTTGAATTTAAACTTGGCGCGATTCATTAGCTCTCCGTAGAGCTCTACCAACTTACATAACTAATGTGTTGCTAACGTTGCTTAACATTTTGCGCTGATCTGCTGCTTTTTTTTAACTGTTAAGCTGCTATTTGTTGATTGGCAATCGTTAATCAATTATTGATTACTTAATTGTTGTTTTTAGAGGTATTACACCATTGCAAACGAAGATTAATTGATTCATATTTCGCGTGTTTATTCGTAATAAGGGGCGCTCATTATTATTTTCTGTTTTTTTTTTAAATAGTCTATTAATTCTTAACTGCGTCACTATAGTTACTGTTTGTTTAATGGAAATTGGAAATTATAATTTTATCTACATTTATTATTCATTATTCGTATCGGTGTTGTATTTTAAGTCGATTTTCTTGGGACTTTGTTGTTGTATAATTGCATAATAATTAACAATTGTTTGCTGGTAGTGTCTTCTTTTGTTTTGCTGGAGTATTATATTTTTGAATGTTATAGAAATGATTATTGTCAAAAATAGTAAGGTTTTCTTTTAATCTCTTCCAAATTTTTCAATAAAAACGTGTGCCGCTGTATATTTAACAAGGCTGAAAATTGCGTCTTATGTAATGAGTTTTAGGTGATCTTTTTTTTTACTTTAATTTACAATGGTCATAAATTTAGTTGGAAAATATTGAATAAGTTAATGAAAGTTTTAATTTTTTAAATATTATTGAAGTTTTATTATTATTATTATTAATTTAGGTTTTTTATTTTTACTCGTATCAGTTACTATTTTCAAACAAACTAATAACGGAGTAAAAACTTTTATTGGTATATTGCTCGTATAAATAAATTGAATACATTTAATTTTAACTTTACTGGTAAAACTTTTTTATATTGATTTTGATTTTCTTTTGCATTCAACCAGTCAAATATACAAAGTGGGCAGAATGGGCATGGGCAGAATTTTATGCCCAATTTATGCCCATTTGCAAAAATCAGATATGTGTCTTGGTTCCAGAATTATCCTGAAAAAACTGACAAATTAAATTAGCTTGAAACTATAAGCCATAAAATTTACTTTTAATACATTTAGATCTGTTTAAAAAAATATAGGCATTAATTTCATTTTTTTTTAATTTAATTACTTTCTAAAGATAACTTATAAAATGTAATTTTGATTTTTAGTTAAGATTCCTTTTTTAAATAGGAAAACTTTAAATTTAATAATCATTGATTACAAATAAGATTAAATTAAAAATCATAATAAATTTCTTAGAAAAACCCAGCACGCCACAGGTACTTTCAATTATTACATATAAATAAAGCAAAAGAAAAAAAGCTGTGCGAATGATTGAACCGGAAAGAGAGGTCAAATCAGAAACTTCAAGGATCTGCGTGTTCTTGCTATGAATTGTTTAATTTAAACCAATTAATAAAAGCAATAAAATTATTATTATTATTAACACTGAATGCTGAATATATTTTTTTTTTTTTGTAACATTGTAATTTAATTTGAAAAAGTAAATCCATTCCGATTGACTTCCTTCCGATTTGCATGCTTTTCATAATTTTTATAATACGTATTGTAAATTTAGATAGCATCGAGGGAATTTGCAGATTGACCTCGTAATAATTAACAATTGGGAGGACAAATTGTAAATGTCCGAATTTTATTGTCCGCTTATGTCCGCGTTCGATTGTTAATGATAATAAAAATAAACGGTACAGTAGTAGTGGTAGTAAATGGACAATTGCGAAATTTGCAAATGAATAATTTTGCGTACGTGACTCGGTACATGTAGGCACAAATTTCCTCTATGGTCCGCTCCTCCACACCGGCTTCCTTCCAGCTAAACAGCACGTGTTATCGATCCTTATAACCGTTGGCCGGTTACCGGCAATTCTTATCGCAGTTTCGAATGTCTTCTCGGGATTCGGTTATATAATGCCAAGGGGTGCTCTCCTTTCATTACGTTTATAGAGGTTTCTTATTTTTAGTTTTTGCCTTTATTTTTAGGGCCAGTCAATACTTTAAAATTCGTTTTTTTTTTTTACTTTTCTAATATTAAAAAATATATCTTAAATTTTAAATCGATTCAAATTTTCGATGGTAAATTTTTAAAATTTAAATGAATTGATTTCTATTTGCACATTAGTAAGGAAAAATAAAAAATTAAATTCATTTTGGGGATTAGTTATTTTGTGAAACTAACTTATGGCTTAGTTCTTTTTAAAATAAATAAGAAAATAAGCTTTGTTACGTACCAATGATTTCATTACATAATCAGAATTATTTGTTTTAAACGATTTTTCAATGTAGCATTGTGATAAGAGACCCTTTATCTCTTAATGAAACCAGAAAAAGTAATATTTTAATATTTTGTCATAAAGACATTTCTTTTTGAGCCGAAAATTAATAGTATTTAAATAATCCAAAAAATAATAAGAGTTTATAATTAGCGAATACATCTTTTATTCAAGTGGAATGGTACATTTTTTTATTTTCCTAAACGATAAAAGGCAAAACATTATATTAAAGTTATCAGCAAGTCATATAACTAATGCAAATATTTTTTTAAATTAATTTTTTCTTAGAAAAATATTTATTCTTGGATTCTTATGGAGTTAGTATACATACACAGACAGTGGATCATGCATTTCCAATTCCTGCCATATTTTTACACAAATTATTTAAAATTAAATTGTTCGAAAACTATTAAAATTATACAGGGTGTTTCACGAGAGCGGGAGGGCATCGATATATGGAGAACTATAAAAGCGAACTTAATTTTTTCATTTCCATTCTTAATTTAAGCAAATGCTTCATTCTTAGAAAATATTTTCCACTTTATGTTATTTCCGGTTATACCGGAAGTTGCCACTTACTTAATGGAACAATGGAACACCCCAGTTTTTAATACATATTTTGATTCCTTAATAAAAATAAAGATGATTTTGTAAAAAAAGTTTTTTTCTTATTTGGATAAGTCNCCTATAAGAAAAGTTTTATTTGATAAGTCTACGATTAATACTTTTTGAGTTATTCCAAAGAAACGAAATCTCCATTAGTTAGTATTGCAAAAGGTGACGTCACCACTGCGTTATAGCAACGCACTCCCATGACAACACATGGAAATTTAGTTTTCTTGAAATAACTTCAAAACTATTCATCGAATAATAACCAAATATAACTTTTCTTAAAGCTCTTTTAACGCTAAATAATAATACAGAACAAAAAATGGATAGTTCCCTTTGAAAAAATTAAGTTATTTTGAATTTAAAATTATACTTTTTTGAGATTTTTTTTGAAACATCCTGTGCAATTTATAGATCTTTTTTTTAATTTAATGTAAACGTTATCACAGTAATAATTTAATAAAAGAATTGTTCAGTTAGTTTCTAAAATGTACAAGATATGATTTTTTTATTAACACACAGAATTTTATAAACGTAACCGGAAGTCGGCAATACCTTCAAAAGTAATATGAATCAATTGTAATATTTGAATTATATATTTAAATTTAAAAAGACATAAATTAAAACAATGTTTTAAACTTAGACTCCAGCAACATCTCTAACAAACTGGCGCATGTTGTAGACGTGGGCGAAAATCTTGGGATAGTCAGGATTGGCACAACCCCTTCCAAAAGATACAATTCCATATTGGGTTCCGTCACCAACAAGAGCACCACCCGAATCACCCTAATAAATCACCCTAAGAAATTATGCATACATTGCAAGTATCAGGTCTAGAACCAGGCCATCCGGCACAAACCCAAGGAGCCTTAGTTCCTTGGAAGTAACTAATATCGTAGCCCCATTTTGATGCGCATACTTTGGGATCCAAAATTGGTAGCTCAGTGGATTGCAAGTGATTAGGGGAATATATATATATATGATCACTTTAATCTAGATTTTTCACTTTAAAATTATTAACTAACCAAAAGCAAAACCTACTAAACACAAAGTCACTATAACCACTTTCATTTTCTTAGTATTTTATAGTAAAAACTACAGGTGATATTGTTATTTTAGCCAATTTATAGTTATTTTTATTTTTGATTATATTGATTACACCATATCACTTTAAAGCGTTAAATTATTTAGTGCTATCATTTAAAAAGTTATCAATAATTTGATTACAATCTAAATCTTATATTATTCATTTTCATATTAAATTCTCATCAGATTGTTCATAATTAAGTTTTTTTTTATTATTTTTGGAATTTTACAATTGCAATTGAAATTGTGATATTGATTCTGATTAAAAACATAATAATTTTATTATTTTCTAAAATTATTTGGAATCCCCACGGCCGGCAAGATATGGGTAGTGGTGTTTGGGTAGGCATCCCCATCGCCATGGCCGAAGGACCTTCGGGTCGATAGCCTCCCTGTGCTCAAAGCACAGAAAAAGTACATTATATATATATTTGGAATTGTGGGGCTCAAAATTTAATTCCTATTACTGTTTAATTCAAATGTAAGATCTTAAAAGTTGAAAATAAAAAGCGCAGTAAGTGTAAGGAACTCTAAAATTATTTGATATGAGAAATATTTTGTTAACGACAAATGAAGCATCTCGGAAATTTGAAGAATGAATAAAGATAGTTAAAGACCAAATAATAAGATCTCTGATGCAAAAAGATGTTAATTGTGATAGAATTATATAAAAATATACTTGAATTCAAAGAAGTTGTTAAATATATATTCAAATAATTTGAAGAAAGGTTTATTAAAAAAATTAAAGCTAGTTGAAAATTTTAAGGGTGTATTGAAGCTTTGATTGAAATTCTAATTCTAATTCTTAGTCTATTTTTAGGGTTCTTAATAAATGAATTCAATTAAAAATCGAATAACTATAATTCTTACTTGTTTTTAAATTTTAAAAATGGAAAAAATAACAATAGATTATTTTCTAAAATTAAACGATAAATGTTGATTACATAAATTTAATGATAAATTTCTGGATATAAATGAGGAAAAAATCAATTAGCCAGTAGTGCCTACCTTTTCGTTGTAGAAATCAGAAAAGATGAAACTTATAACAGTAACTTTGTGCTTAATAAGCTTTGCTTATGGTAAATCTAAAATCTATATTTCAAAAGACATCATTAAAATAAAAAAATAAAAATAAAATAAAGGCCATTATTTACAAAAATTTTAGCATTGCCCACCAATAATAGAGTTATTGATGGCGAAGACACCGACATCACAGAGATACCTTATCAAGTGTCCCTTCAATTTGCCGGAGGATCATCTTCTTTCTGCGGAGGATCCATCATAGGCCCGAAATATGTCCTAACTGCTGGCCATTGCTTTGAATCGTAAGTATTATCTCAAACTTCTTCAAATTAAGATTCAATAGACGATAATATAAAAATTTTCAAATGCTGGAACTTTCAGAGATGAGAATCCTTCTGATAGAGTAGTTGTTGTTGGAGTGACCAAATTATCCGAAGGAGGTACCATTCACACAATCAAAAGATCCATAAGGAGTTCTGATTACGGAAGTGTTCACCAGTTCAGTCATGATATTTGCATTTTGGAATTAAATGAACCCATCGAGTTTAATGAGAGGGCCCAACCAATCCATCTTCCTGATCCCGATGAGATTGTCCCAATCAACACAGCTTGTCGTGTCGGAGGTTGGGGCCTTCTATCTCCAGGTGGCTCGTCACCAGATCATTTGCAATCCACCATTATGCCCATTTGGGATCCCAGACAGTGCCTTTCTAAATGGACCGATATGGATGCAAGCCATTTCATCGGCGATGAAGCTTCTATGGTTTGTGCTGGATGGCAAGGAGCCCGACCCAATGTTTGCAATGTAATATTTTTATTGCTGTTTCTATTGTAATTTTTTAATAATTTGTTTTTGCATTTAGGGTGATTCCGGTGGTCCCCTTGTTTGCAATGGAACCCAATTTGGAATTGTTTCATTTGGAAGGGGTTGTGCCAATCCTGATTATCCAACGATTTTCTCCCATGTCTACAATTTGAGGCAATTTGTTAAAGATGTTGCTGGAATATAAGTAACCTCTTTAAATTTCTAAAAGTAAAATGATGTACAAAAGAATGAAATAAAAATAACGAAGCTATAAATGAAATAAGATTTTCCTTTTAAAATCAACTGTTTTTTTTTTCAGTTTATTTCAATGCTTAATTTGAAATAATTTCTGTTAGCGTCGTTTTCATCTTCTTCATTGTTTCATTTTTCTATTCTTCTTTTTAAATGCATTAAAAATAAATTAACGATAGGTGTTTTTGCCAAAAGCCACGGCTATGCGAGCAAAACAGGTTTTGGTGTCAGTTCTTCTTATTAGGCTAACGAACGTACCTTATAAAAACAAGACTTTCCTAAACGATGGTCAAGTTGGATGCGACATATTACGTGTTAAACAATTTCGTTCAAAGAACGCAATAAACAACTGGTAAAAAAAATGAAATTGAAATTTGACTTAGAATGAAAATTATTGAATTAACAGTTGATATCTTACCTACAAGGGGTAACAAAAAACAAAATTAAACTTAGATGTGTCATTAATTATGATCGCTACAGATTCATTATACTTTTTACTTTTTTCAAAAAACAGAGCGTTGACTTAGAACACGTGGGCGAAACAATTAGTACAGACAACTAGCCATCATCTAAATTAAATAAAATTACTCTGAAGACCCCCTTACATAATAAGACTTTTAACTTTATTATTCTTATTGTTATTAATTTTTGTCGGCTGAAACTAATACAATTTCTAAAGAGACCCAACTTTTAAGGGCGGGTTTACATTGTAAAGACAATGAATCTCAGATTATATCATTCTGATGGTTATTTACGGATGTCTTCCGAGGCCAAAGCCTTAAACGATCATTTCTTGCGCTTTTTAAAGGAAATCCGCCACAATTTCTTATAAAATATTTCAATTACTGTATATTATATGGTACTGATTATTAGTATTGGTATTAACATAGATCAAAGAGGTTTTAATTCCAAAAATCTGAAAAATTTATGATATACTATTATTTCCATTAAGAAGCCCTACCAACCAGAGGAATAGAGCGGTTAGGAAATGAAAGGACTTTATAATATTTTTTTCTTGTCCTTAATTTTTAATCAATATGAAACGTTTTAAAAATATATATGTTTTTAGTCGTACTTATAATTTAAGTTTTCATTAACCTTGAGTTAATTTCCAGCGGGACAAATTCATTAACAATATCTACAAATAGATTTGTTACAATGATAAAAATGTAGGTTCATAAACATTTTTAAGTACTTAATCATGAAAATTATATTTTATCACTGAAACTTACTTCATAACTAAAATGAATTAAAATGTTGTTCATATTTTTGGAGATCAAGGGTTCTATTAATATAATTCGTTTGTTTTCAATGTAAAAATTTAAAAAATCGATATAAATTTTATCTCGTGATTAAAAATAAAATTTGGTTATAAATTTGGGCTAAAACTATAAAATTCCCAGCAGTTGCTGTATTTTTTGTGTTCATCAAGATGAAAAATATTGTTGTGATTTGTTGCTTTGTTGGCTTTGCATTCGGTAAGAATGGTTTAATTAAACAATTTAAATTACTATAATTAATTTAAAATGCTTTAGCTTTGCCAACTAATAATAGGATTGTCGGTGGAGAAAACACTGACATCAAAGATATTCCTTATCAAGTATCTCTTCAATATGCCGACAGTAGTTTTCATTTCTGCGGGGGATCCATCATTGGGCCCAATCATATTCTAACCGCTGGTCACTGCTTTGACTCGTAAGATAATTTTAAAAAGTTTAAATAAATTCGTATTTACAAATTGATAATAAAAATAGACTGCGAAATTATGAAAATACAAAAAATTCAGGGCTGAGAATCCAAATGATTGTTATGTTAATCAAACAATTCTTTTCTTTGTTTGATTAGACTATAGTAGTAGACTACGAAATTATTAATTTTTTTAATCTTCCTAGAATTATGAAAAGTGTATTAAGTAAGAAAAAGTTTATTTTGTTTGTAAATCAAACAGAGAAAAGAAAACTAATAATGAAAAAACTTTTAAATATTGCAGAGAGGAGAATCCCTCTGATAGAGTAGTTGTTGTTGGAATGACTAAACAGTCCGAAAGAGGTACCGTCCACACCATCAAAAAGTCAACCAGACACCCTGAGTATGCTACTGTCGAGGAATACAGCCATGATATAGCCGTTCTGGAATTGAACGAACCCATCGAGTTCAACGAAAAGGCTCAACCGGTGCATCTTCCTGATGCGGAAGAAATAGTGCCCATTAACCAAGCTTGTCGCATTGGAGGCTGGGGTTTGTTGTCTCAAAATGGCGAAGCTCCTGATCATTTGCAATCCACTATTTTACCCATTTGGGGACCAAGAAACTGACTCAGAAAATGGAAATGCATGGACGAAAGCCTTTTCATCGGCGATAAGGCTCCTTTCATTTGTGCTGGTTGGCAAGGATCTCAACCTGACACTTGCAATGTATTTATTTTTTGTTTTTGTTTGTATTTTTGTAATTTGTTTTTGATTTTAGGGCGATTCTGGTGGTGCTCTGGTTTGCAATGGAACGCAATATGGAATTGTATCATTTGGAATGGGCTGTGCCAATCCTGATTATCCTAAGATTTTTTCTCATGTCTACAATTTACGTCAATTCGTCAGGGATGTTGCTGGAATATAATTTTTTTATTCGAAAGTGTAGTTAAAAAAATAAGTTAAATAAATATCCTTCCAAATATAGTTATAAGTTACTTTATTTAACTAATTTTGAATTTTGTCTAGAATTCTTTCGATAATCTTCATTAGGAGAAACATATTTTTGAAGATACCAAATTCAAACTTGCTTTCATCGAAGTGGAAAAAAGAAATCAAATTTATTCAAAAAATATACCGGGTGAAAACGAAAAGTGGCGCAACCCTCGTGTCAATTTTTCCTTTATCAACTGATTTATCTAAAAATTGGTATTCTTATATAAGACCATATTTCCCATTCATAGACATTAATTTCAATTTTGCATCACTTCCGAATTCACCGGAAATGACCCCAACTTTTGATCTTTAAATAACAACCCCCACTTTTTTCACTTTTTTGGATTCTAGGGACAATCTGAGTTCCAAAATATTCGATTCGTTAAATTTTGAAGTGGTCAAAATTTTTTCCTTACTAATAGGAAGTGTCTTTAACATAATTTTAAAGCGAACTAAAAGGACAATTTATAAATGCAAAAAACGTTTTCTTAAACAATTTTGAGTCTCCGCGGAAGTTTTATGGTTTATATGGATGAAACTATTTGGGTTTGTCGATTTGATTTTTTTTTTAAATAAATTCTAACTATTGTGACGCTGTTAAATTTTTATTAAAATTATTAATTTTCCTTAGGTATGCAATTGTTTTGGTAATCTCTAAGTTTGTTAAGTTTAATTTTTCTTAAATTGTAATTTCATTTTCAATCTAGTAATCTCATTTCCGACTGTAAACTGCGTTAATGTTAAAAGATCGTCGGCAGTCGGCACTGTTAATTTCGTTTGTTTGGTAAGTCAATATTTCATGATTTATTTGAATCTATTGTTTATAATAACGAGTCTTTGTCTGCAATTCAGAAATTTTGTTATCTTCGTCCGTGCCTCATCGGCGAGCCACTCGATCTCATCGCTGCATTCAGTGTAAGCGAAGGGAATTATAAGGAGGATTGGTCCCTGATTCAAAAAAGATATCAAAACAAAAAGTTCCTAAGGGAACAGCACATTCTTGATATTTTTGAGCTTCCAATTTTGAATGGCGATTCGTTGGAGGCGGTGAAAACCATCCATAATAAATTAGTGTCACATATGCGTGCTCTTAAGGTTTTAAAGGAATCAGTTGATTATTGGGATACTCCCATTGTTTTTCTGGTCACCTCAAAATTCGATAAGACACTAGTTCGTGAATGGCAGTCGAAATCATTTCAAAATGATAACGTTATATATGCGGACATTACTTCTTTTCTATCGGAACGAGTGATTCTTCTGGAGAACTTAGGAAGAAGCCAACAAATATCAGACAGGCCAAGTGCGGCTGCTTCAACTTTCTGTTATATTTGAAAGCAGGGTCACTTTATTTCGAAGTGCCAATCTTTCCTTCGTACCTTCAGTCTGGTCCAGCAATTCAAAATGACTTGACAGAAATTTTGTTTTGTTTTCGCCTTTATAAATATGTCTTCACGGCCGACATACAAAAGATGTATCGGCAGATCAAGGTCCACGAGGATGACAAGAATCTTCAGTGAATTTTTTGGAGAAACTCTCGATCGAAAGCTGTTATCGCTTAAATACGGTAACTTATGGCACTTCGCCAGCCCCGTATCTTGCAATAAAATGACTTAAGGTGTTGGCGCAGTCTGTTAAGGAAAGTCGACCCAAGGCTTCAGTTATTATTTTGGACGATTTCTATATGGATGACCTCCTTACGGGTGCAGACACAAAGAAAGAATGCATTCAGCTCTTCGAAGAAATAACGCTAATACTCAATTCGGCATGCTTTGAACTACACAAACTAAAGTCAAATTTTCCTGAAAAATCCTTAAGCACTCGAATCTTCAAGAGTCTGAGCTTTTTCTCCCATTTAATGATTTTGAGAGTAGTAAAACATTGGGCGTGTACTGGCATCCGACACCTTTCATTATAAAATGGCCCCTATTGAAATTTCCACCTATCGCTTCACCAAACGCAATATGCTTTCAACAATTGCGAAAATATATGACCCATAAGGTCTTATAAATCCGTGCGTTGTAACTACAAAATTGTGCATGAAATCCTTATCGAAAGAGAAAATTGATTGGGACGACAATGTTCCTCAAACCTTACGACACCAGTGGAAGCCTCGGAAGATAATATGCGAGAATCCAATTAGTCTTGAACTTCATACTGATGGGTCGGAATTAGCATACGGGACAGCAATATTCATAAAATCGTTTAATGATAAGGGTTCACCAACAGTGAAGTTGGTTACTTCAAAATCTAAATTTGCTCCACTCAAAAGAGTGTCTCCCAAGGTTGGAATTATGTGGCGCAGTTCTCTTATCCATACTTTTAGATAAAGTAAGGAAGTCTTTAAGGATCCAATTTGACAAAGTGACATTTCTAGGTGGGACACCTTTATTCAAACCGAGTTTCAGTAATTCAGGAGATGACCGAAGTCGAAAATTCTCTATACACTTCCACGCAAGAAAATCCCGCCGACTTCTTAACGAGGGGATGTCTCCCAGCCCAAATTTGAACAAATTTTTTGTGGTGGAATGCACCAAGATGGTTGCTAAAACCTGAAATTGAGTGGCCAGAACAAAAAATCCTAACTCCCAAACTCATGCTAGGAGAAAAACACAAGTCAGTGAGGCTGTTTTTCATTCAAAACAATGACAATTCTATAGTAAATTTAATTAATCGATACTCGTAATGGCATATTGTAACAGATTTGTGGACTGCTGTCGCCATCGCGCAAAGGCTACAGGGTCCTTAACTACAGCCGAGCTTGACAATGCCCTGAGGCATCTCATCAAAATAACACAACAAACAGAATACGGTAAATACATCAAATCAATTAAAACCGCAGAGAATCATAAGTTAGGTAAATTAACTGCTCTCGCTCCCTTTATTGACAAACATGGTTTGATAAGAGTTGGAGGCAAACTAAAAAATGCCAAATTGTTAGCGTTTGATTCTAAACATCAAATAATATTGCCTTATAAAAGTGTTCTGACAAACTTGATCATTAAATCAGAGCTTGAAAGACTACTTCATGCTGGACAGCAGGCAGTGCTTGCCTCATAACGAGACCGATTCTGGCCCATTAATGACATAACATCAGTTAAATATGTCATCTCAAAATGTATCCACTGTTTTAAATCATCCCCTAAACAATGTCAAGTGATGATGGGAAATCTAGAGTAAGTATCTCAGCTCAGACCCTCCCATACATGTGGGGTTGATTATGCGGGCCCAATCCATATTCGAAACAGATCAGGACGCGAGAATGTAGGTACAAGCAAGGGCTACATATGCATCTTTGTATGTTTTTCAACAAATGCATGCCATATTGAATTAGTTGAGAATTTATCAACTGACGCATCTTTAAATGCATTAAAAATATTCATATCTAGACGTGGTATTCCACTACATGTCCATTCTGACAATGGTGTCATAAAATAGCACAGTTAGTAGCTTCTGAAGGGATCAATTGGCACCTTATTCCTCCGGAGAAGAGGAATGGGAGCGCGCAGTTCGTTAAACTAAAGATCATCTCTATAAGGTCATAAAGGATCGTATCCTTACTTTTCAAGAACTGTCCTCTGTACTGGTTCAAATAGAAGCCTGTCTTAATTCACGACCTCTGACAGGATTATCAAGTGATATTTTCCAGGACATTCTTTAATAGGACAGCCCATGAAGAGCCTACCCGAAGAAGATGTCAGTGAAGTGCCCTTGAATAGGCTTAATAGATATCAGCTTCTCCAACAAATTTTTCAATATTTCTGGAAACGTTGTAGCGAATATCTTTCAACACTCCAGCAATGAACAAAATGGAAGTCGTCAAAAGGACGAGAAATAAAGGAAGGTGATATAGTGATCCTTAAGGAGGACAACGGCCCACCAATGAAATGGCCACTGGAACGCGTTATGGAAGTTACTCCAGGGGATGACCAGAGGATTCGAGTGGTAAAAGTGAAAACAGCTCAAGGCATATATTGGAGACCGATCACTAGGATTGCTCCGCTATCATCCGAAGGTTGACCGCATGGAGCGTTCAAGGGGGGCGGCATGTTTAGAAACATCGGTCTAAACGTTTGGAAATACCGACGGGCAGTAAAATCATTAATGCCCCCAATTCGGAGTACACATTCAAGGGTAGTTAAATAAATATTATAAATGGTTCTAAGAATTGATAATTGTAAAATTTTAATGTATATTATTAAGTTTTAGTAAACAGTTAGCCTTCAGCATTCGAACCGTCAACATCGCCTTTATTTTATCATATAGTTTTCGTTATGTTCTTGCCCGCCGCAACATCAAGCTTCCGCCCAAAACGCATATTTGTTACGACAGTTACGCGTCGCTAACAAAAACTAAAGCATCAAAATTTTTAATTTTTATACAATTTTTTCTAATCTGAAAAAAAAAAGAAAAGTAAAAGAATCGCAAATTAAAAAAGTATAGTCAATTTATAATGTTCATAATTAATAATATTGAAAAATAAATTTAATTCGAAGATATTTCGAATATTTTCAATAAATCAATTAAACCTGTCTTATTATAAAGCCACAATAATTTTTTGCCCTAAAGTAGTATTTCACGCACGCAAAATAAACTTCTAAACATTACTTAAAAGTTGACCTTGAATCTACTTTTACGCACGCGTGCGTAAAAGTTGCGAACAAACACTGCTTTGTTTTATAAATGATTGGTTAGATTGCTATTATGTTTATTCTAACCTAAAATATTGCATATGGTATACATCACTGACATCTCACTGATCGTCAATGCACAAACAGGCACGAAAACGCGCGAACATACCCTGGTATCCATAAACTGAATTATTAGCTCAATGCATTTTTTTTATGATAATGGTAATATTTAATATCCGATTTCCGATCCGCACCTTTTTTATGTAACTATAAATTCGTACAAAAAGTTATGTTCGCAACACGTGCGTTACAGGTTTTCGCCTAACTATTAATATAAAATTGATAAAATAATCGGTTGAATTTTTTTTCCTATAGTATAGTTTATATTAACTATTTTATTGTATTATTATTATTTATTTATTTCATCATTTTCAATGGCTATCGATCATAGATCTGTCGGCCTACTTTTTTTAAGATTATTATTTTCAAATTTCTATTTTAATGGAATTTTGAATATTTTCCACACCATGCTGTCCTTAAAGACGAAAGTACAACGAGTACCTATAGTATTTGATGCTTCATGTAAAACCACTAATACTCGCAGCCTAAATGACACCATGTTTACTGGTCCACAACTTCAATCCGACATTACGGAAATTTTACTACATTTGAGAGAGTATCAAGTGGTGTTCTCAGCAGACATCTAGAAGATGTATCGACAAATTTATGTAGACGAAAAAGATCAAAATTATCAATGAATCCTTTGGAAAAACCACCCCACCGATCCAGTTCAAGACTACTACTTAACAACGCTAACTTATGGGACCAATTCAGCACCCTATTTGGCCATTCGCACATTACACAGAATCGCCGAAGATTTAGAAAAAAACACTTCCACACATCTCATATACTCAACACCAATTGTTATGTCGACGATTTACTATCAGGAGCAAATGACATCAATGGGGCTCTAAGAATTCAAAGTGACATTATAAAAATTCTTCAACAAAGAGGATTTAATCTTTTAAAATGGCAGTAACCGAGAATTGGGACTCGAAGAACGACACCTTCTCCTTTCAAGTTCATTCACTAAACGCACAATTATATCTGTAGCTTCGAAATTATATATCCCGTTAGGTTGGCTATCACCCGTAATTATATAAGCAAAATTATTAATCCAACGATTATGGTCCAAGAATAAAGACTGGGATCAAAAAATTAACATCGAGCAAGAAGAAGAATGGCGCAAGTACTTCGAATTATTACCATGCATTAACAATATTCATATTCCTCGACACACTGCAACAAACAATCTCTTAACCGATCTCCACGGTTTCAGCGACGCCTCAGAAAAAACATACGGGGCCGTCATTTATTCAAAAATCACCGAAAAGAATAAAACATACAAGGGTTACATCGCCAAATTTATCTGCCTAGTCACTAAAGCCATACATTTAGAAGTCGCCAGTGATATGACCACGAACACCTTCTTAGAAGCATTTAGACGATTTACCGCACGTAGAGGTTGTCACCACTTATACAACGACAATGGAAGAAATTTCGTCGGAGCAGCAAAAATTCTTAAGGCAGAAATTAAACAAGTTGAAAACGATCAAGCAGTGAGAAATGAACTCATTAATGGAGGCACCCAATGGCACTTCATCCCAGCCGCATCCCCTCACATGGGAGGATTGTGGGAAGCGGGAGTTATATCAATGAAACATCATCTATACCGCAAATTAAAAAATACATCGCTGACATATGAAGAAATGACGACCATAATACAGCAAATTGAAGGATGCCTCCTCTTTCGCGTCCTCTTTATGCAGTAAGCGATAGTCTAGACGCCCCAGAAGTAATTACGCCAGGACACTTTCTCATCGGCCATGCCATAATAGAACCACCAAATCCGATAGAAACAAACGCCTGTCAGAACGATGGAAACAAATCAACAAAATAAAGAGAGATGTATGGAAGGAATGGTCGTCTGAATATCTAACGAAATTACAGCATCTATATAAGTGGACAAGGGAAAAAGATAACTTACAAGAAGAAACGGTAGTTATCATTAAAGAAGGGAACATTGTTCCATCAAGGTGGCCTCTTGCCGTCATTACACAAACCCACCCCGGTCCCGATGGAAAAGTACGCGTCGTTACACTACGAGGATCAAGGCAAAAAAAGAATTCAAACGAGCAATAACCAATCTAATTCCACTACCCAAAGAAGAAGTCATGTCCGAGGAATTAACCAGCACAAAGGCAACAACTAACTTAATTAAAGCATTCCCAGAAACACAAAAATCTTCACAAACCAAAAACAAATTTCCAAGAATCTCAAATGGATTTTCATGTATCTCTTTACTACTTATAATGATGACAACTATGGTAATAGCAAATTTTACCATCAAACCATCAAACCAATCACAAGTGGATTGTACATAGAACACCTCGGTAATATTTTTCCGAAACGTGGAAGCCTTCAAGTGAAAATTCCTCATAGCCTCAATCTATTACAACACGACCTATACAATTTAAAGACGGTAAAAATGTAACTATCAAAGCTATATAAAGCAAGCCCACTCGAACTCCACAACGAATGTGAACAATACATCCATCATTTAGAACGGAAAAGCGAAAAATTATCATGGACGATTACATCACTCACGCCATGGAAGTACTACAAAGTATCGACAAAATAATCTGAAAAGAAGACGGCAGTACCAACAAGGGATGGGAAAACTTCCACTCATTATTCAATGACATCATCCAGAATCATCTTCCCCGGGGGCCCAAGCATGTTCAGCTTCTCCCAAGCTAAACAGTATTTACCCGCAATACTCATACAATGTAGATTTGTTTAGTCTCAGACTTATTATTTATATTTATATTATTCAGTACTCAGTACGCTTTTATATAACTACTTTGTAACCACTATGTACCCTTAATATCTGCCGCATACCAAAAGGTACAATCCGTTGAGATTTCCTCTTTCCTTTCATCACAGCTTGTATCAAGGGATACTCTCTGCTCACTCTGTCAATGCGTACCAAGGGGTACCACCCGTTGAGTCCTTTCCATCTCCTCTCATCTCAGCTCCTCAGCTCGTATGAAACATATACTTAATAACTTAAATATAGGTATATGGTATCAAGGGATACTCTCTGCTGACTCTGTCAATGCGTACCAAGGGGTACAATCCGTTTGCCATCGATCCTCCTTCAAACTCTCAACGCTTACCAAGGGGTACAACCCGTTGAGTCCTTTCCTCCTCCTCTCATCCCAGCTCGTACCAAGGGGTACTCTCTGCTGGCTCTGTCAACGCGTACCAAGGGGCACAATCCGTTGACCATCATTCCTCCTACTAATTCCTAGCCCGTAACTGTGCCCGTACACTGTGCCCGTACCAAGGGGTACAATCGGCTAAGACTCCTACCACACGAAATACCCCACTCTGCTCTCAGACAACCCTCTCTCTGTAGGGGCACCCGGCACTGGTATTTCGAAGTCAGCCCCGTACACAGTACTTGTTTTGTATAACATCTAGTTAGTTTTTTTGATATAATTTTTCTACTTTCTTTATATAATTTCTTCTGTATAGCTGGCTAAGCCATTGGCTAACAAAATGTATGTAACTTTTTAGCCCTGATGAAGGCGCGCGCTACTAGTAACAACTTGGTATCTTTTAAGTTTGATCAGCCAGCCACAAAGGCAATTCCTATTTTCATTAAAATTAGTATAATTTTCTTCAACTTCCATCGAGGGTGACTAAATTCACTCCTTGTTTGAAGATCAAACATGCATAGGTCTAAAGACCATAAGATGCACAACAAGCAAGTAAGGAAAAGTACCGATCACGTGAAGGGCAGCGGAGTCCGCGGGTCCAGCCGTAGGAGAAAGCATGTAGTACCAAGAATTTTACGATTACCCTATTAGTTTAAGAATTTATCAATAAGAAGTTTTGTATATAAGAAACGAATTTTCTTGCAATAAACAGTTAGTTATAACCGAACAGTTGGAGTCTCTCCTATCTTCTTTAACTACTCTTGTCCAGTTGTTTCGACTAGACAAACCGACAACCCTACACCACCGCCAAGGATACTGTATCAGTTCTGGAGTTTCTGGTACCCAAACCCTTCATTCTCGACACCGCCGAATCCCCCCGATTCCCGTGTCCCTCGTGTACGACAGAGAAGCACGCCAAAGACCGCAGCCTCTCGCCACCTTCGCACCTTACTCGTACACTCCTCAAAATTTGATAAAATAAAAATGACAGCTATTATTTTGAAATTAAAATTTAATTTAAATTTAAGAAAGTTTAATTTGATCGATATAATCGAAATCAGCAACCGGAAGTTGATACTACTTCTAATTACATCCTTCCGCTCACATGAAAAAACTTTTTTTTAAATAACTTCAATTAACAAATAGGGCAAATTATAAACTTTTAAAATTCGAGCAATAGGAAATTCCCCATTAAAAAACAATCCAAACTAGTTTAATTTATTACTCAGCTTTTTACCAAAGTGGTTTAATTGTTTCGTCACTAAATCAGTAAACCAATTGTTAGTATTTAAAAGTAAATCCGTTTGATTATCGGTTTCAAATGGCAAATGGCACGAGTATCAAAAACACTACACTAATTGAATTAACTGCTTAGATTAATGACACAGATTAGATTTTTATTTAAATTTGGAACAAGCAAGTACTCAAGAGATAATAATGTTCAAATTTATTTATTGTCATAACAACAATAGAGAAATTTTCGATATAAAATGGTTTAAAATTCCATTTGATTTCGTATTTTAGATTTTACTTAAAGCGGTGTGCTTTTACAATAAACATCTAAAAATGAAAATTTTGTTTGCCGCTTTTTGTTTTATTGGCCTTGCCTTTGGTACATCTTTATTTTAATTTACTGTAAATAATCTATTAAATTTTACGTTTAGCATTGCCCACCAACAGGATTGTCGATGGCGAAGACACCGACATCACGGAAATTCCTTACCAAGTATCTCTTCAATATGCCGAAATCAATTTCCACTTCTGCGGAGGATCCATCATTGGACCCAAACATATTCTAACTGCATATTCTAACTTTTAATAAATTAATATTTACAATTTTAAAAAATAAATTAAGAAATTATTAAATTTTTTAATCTTCCTAGAATTATGAAAAGTTTGTTAATGAAACAAAAAAATAAAGAAAACTAATAATGAAAAAACGTTATAAATATTGCAGAGAGGAGAATCCCTCTGATAGAGTTGTTGTTGTTGGAATGACTAAACAATCCGAAAGAGGTACCGTTCACACCATCAAGAAATCCACTAGGCACCCCGGTTACGGAAGCGTTTATCAACACAGTCATGACATTTCTGTTTTGGAATTGAACGAACCCATCGAGTTCAATGACAAAGCTCAACCAGTACATCTTCCTAATTCTGATGAAGGTGTCCCCATTAACACCCCTTGTCGCATTGGAGGCTGGGGACGTTTATCCCAAAACGGTGATACTCCTGACCATTTGCAATCAACCATTTTGCCCATTTGGGATCCCAGGCAGTGCCTTACTAGATGGACCCACATGGATGAAAGCCTTTTCATCGGAGATGAAGCTCCTTTGATCTGCGCTGGACCCGATACTTGCAATGTAAATAACTTTTGTGTATGTGTTCTTTTGAATCGATATTATTATTTTTTTATTTAGGGTGATTCCGGTGGTGCCCTTGTTTGCAATGGTACCGAATATGGAATCGTATCATTCGGAAGAGGTTGTGCCAATCCTGATTATCCTAAGATATTTTCTCATGTCTACAATTTACGTCAATTCGTCAGGGATGTTGCTGGAATATAATTTTTTTTTTTTTTAATGTAATTAATAAAATATTATTTTAAATAAATATCTTTTTAAATAGTTTATACTCGGGGGTTGCTTGTCCTAAAGTTTGAATTCAGTTAGCTTGGGTGCTGGCATAAGTGCATGCAAGTAAATAGCAGCCCCCACTACCCAGGGTCGGCCAGCCGTACCACGA
>JASKGO010008207.1:0-17441 GCA_030556065.1 Holobus sp. GC000080 | reverse complement strand
TCATATTAAATGTAGTTAAATATACGCCTTTGGTAGAGAGAAAAGTTTCCTCGAGAATTGTCAAGTGCTGTCAGATTCTGCGCAACTTTAGGCAATCTTTCGCCGCGCGTACTGTAAATCATTTTGATTTAAATCGAAGCTACTATTTTTTCCCATGTAAAAAACAACCCCTTCAAAATAATTATATTACAACTGTAAACGAAAGCCAGTTAAACAGAGAGAACAGGCAAAAATATGATAATAACAATAAAATAAAAATAAAAAGCAAGTGAGGAAAACGTGATTTTTCAAGTGTAATTAAGTTGTTGGTCCACTAAGCATGGTTCCCTCAGAAGCAATTGCGGTCACCTGTCCGGAACCGGAAGTTCAACTCTATCCGTCCAATACTAGTGCTCTTTCATGTGTACCGTTCCTATACATGCACATATAGACTTGTTTTTCATTATTATCATTATTTTTTATTTCTTTTTTCAAATTGATATGATGATGGTGATTATTATTATTATTTATCCCTCGATCGCAGCATATAGGTACGATAGGTACGAGTGGTGAATGTGTATGGTACGTGTGGGAATCTCGGGACTAGCATATACTCGATTTCAGATTTCCACATTTGATTTTTAGCGTGCGTTGCGACGTTCCTATACTATATGCGGCGGCATACGCTTTGCTTATTGTGTGTGGGAATTTTTCCTCTTTGCGTGATCGAATTTCGGCTCTTTTGTCGACGCACCACCAACTTATGAATGAATATTGTATAGTGGTAGTCCTCTTTTTTCACTCCCTTTATACACTTTTTCGCTCTTTTACACCGCATATCAACCTATACCACCACCCCGCAAACGATCCCTAATTATTGTTATTAGACGTCATTAATTAGCTTTTAAGTGCCCCGTCTGTATTATTCATTTATTCATACAAAATATAAAAGGATCAATGGAAAAATTGGTTGTTTTCATTTCTTTAAGTGTTTATTTTCATTATATTGAAAAAAAAAATACTTCATGTACATGGGCAGAAAGACCACTAGGTCCATAACCAATTATTGCGGCTTCAGCTGGTACTTCAGTTACCAATAAAGATTACGATATGAAAATTAAATAAATAGTTCTTGTTTTATTTAAATAATCAATAATTCAATATAAACAAAAATAATGCAATAATAATTAAGTTGTGTTGTGTAATTAATTACTAGTTTTTTCTTTTTGGTTTTCAGCAGTTTTAATTACAATTTTCAATTTTAATTAATTCCATCAGCAAACAAATTATATTTAAAATATTTTTTTTAATTTAAAGGCAAAAACAATTTGCTGATTTTTGCATAAAATACATTATCTACTTAAAAAAAAATTAAGTCAAATAAAAAAAACTTGATGAATAATTAAAAATATAACAGTAATTACTATGTAGATAAAATTAATTAGTTAGTTGATGAAAGCAGGCACAGATAACAAAACAAAGTGTTAATTTTTCATGTGGAAATACTATGATAGAGTAGTTATAGGTAGTAGGATAGAGCAAGTACAACAAATATTTCGTCGTTATAGGTTTCTAAATAATGCCGGACGCGGAAACACGGATTGTGACTTTGATTATCCTGTTTCGTATTCAAACATATACACATTACCCACACACATACACATACAAAGAATCCCCAAGTGTGCAGATCAAACTTTAATGTGCACTAAATGCACCAGACTGCATTTATTGATATGCTTCCTTAGATGAAATTTTATTTCTGGGTTACATTGGATATATTAAAAAATTGCAACTTGAAACAAGTCAAATTTTGAAAATTGTTTTTTAAGTTTTAATTGCTTTGGGTCATTTTTTTATTCATTTATTTAATTCCGTTTAAAAAAAATATTTAATTGGGCTTTTATTTAAAAACAAATGTTGGTGTTTGATAACAATTAAATTAATTAATTAATTTAACATTTTTTAAGTCATTTCTAAACCTCTGAATATCTTTTTAATTATTAAATTTATTGGAACTTTATTTTATATTGAAAAAATCCTTTAGGGTTTCAGTAAAATAACAACTTTCTGAATAATAATAAAGAATTGAAAATTAATATTTAATTCATCCAAAAAATCGAACAATATTTTACATTGAAATTTACAGGTAAAGTATATCAAGTTTAAATTACTATTAGTCTAATAACAATTTAGAAATCTTAAAACATCGTGTATCTTATAAAAGACACGAAAATTAAAAAATAATATATTAAAGTTGTGAAAGTTATATTTTAAAGAAAATCCACAAAAACTCTAATCCAATAAAAAACTGGAAACGATTTTAGATAAAAGTAAGGAAATAATGTTATGAAATCAGAACTTTTATGCATATAAAACGGTTTAGATAAACATTTAGTGATACAACATAGAAAAAGCTATCTATCACGGCGATATATCAGCTTCCATAATCTTTATTATTATTAATAATAGATATACAGCACAAAAGCGCGTTTTACGAGCGCATCCACGTAAATACTATCGAAATCGGATCGTAATTTTTTACGAGGAATTAATTACAAAATCCGAGTACGGCAAATATTTACAGTTTCGACTTACCTGAGCATAAAGGGGTCCATTACAGTAGCACACTACATCTCCATCCGTAATCTGTAACAAATCAAGAAAAACATAAACATTAAAAACCGATTTGTCTCCATAGACTGTAAAAGCAATCGTTCAATCCGCCTCAACTTACCACAAGATTAGGCCTAATTGCCTGCAGTAAATAATTAAACACGAATTCGCCTGTTTACACAACGGATTGGAAAAGTCCACATACAGCAAGCGAAGCGCAACTGAGGTTATGTGAACCAACGGCGCCGTTGATAGAGGGGAACGGTTGAACAGTTGAAGAACGCATTAGTAGCACCGTAGCGGCAGCAATTGCCCTTAATGTGTGTGCGTGTGTGTGTCTGCTGCACATCGAAAGACATTAAATGATGAACGTAATGGACCGTTAAGCAGATTGCTCGAATTTTCTTCATTTTCTCTGCTAATACACACACACGGCAGACTGATAATGCACTGACTCTAATGATTAGATGCACGTGCTCTGCCACGTGTCGGGGGTGGTGGAGGGTGATGTAATATGGATGACAAAATAAAAACCTGCGTGCATTTTTTTATATATATATATTTTTATATATATAATAATAATAATAATATGTACAAAGTGTTCCTTGTCGCCTTATGTCGTCTTCATGATTTTTGTTTTGTTTTTCATTTTCACAGAATTGGTTACTTTTGCACCAAAGGGTTAACAAAATGTGTTTTTTAAACTTGTTTTTTGGTGGCGACGACATGTTTTCGTACGAATTAATTAATTAAAATTATACTTGACAACACTCCCTTTTCATTAACGATTAGAAACAATAAAAAGTCCATTAATCTCTCGCCGCTGTAATGGATTTTGCGTTTCGTTTCGAGCAAACAACAAGAATGGGTTCGTTGATTAAAGCAAGAAAGGTTTTCGATACAAAATAGTGAAAAAAATATATATATAATATATAAAACAACAACGTATAATATAATAATAGTTAAAGTATTAAGAGAATTATTGTTACTATAAAGTTTGAGAGAGATTTTTTGAGACTTAATTGCGTTCCGATTCGGAAGTTTGCATTTTCGGCTATGTACAATACATCCAACCGTTTTTGGGGGCGAAACAACTCTTTACATATGATTCAAATTGGCGATATTTACAAAAAGACAATACTTCAATCAATAATATTCGTAATAATAATTCATAATGAGATGTCCGAACGATTTACTTCATTTAATTTTTTTTTCTTGTTAGTGACGAACAAAAGTTGACTTATTTTGTCCGATTATGTAATTAATTAAAAATCCTACTAATGTGTTTTTGTGTGTTTGTGATGGGTTTTTGTATGCATCCTTAAAAAGAGGACAAAGTTAAAGAGTAAAGTTTCTTCTGTACATGAACCTTTTTCGCATAATTTAGCATTTCGTATGATTTAATTTTGTTTTTTGATGAATAGTTTTAATTAATTAGATAATGTGTAGCATTATAATAACTAGAACAGAATATTTACACACGAGAGTCACAGTGGCGGCACGTCCAAGTCCTGTGCCGCAAAGAACGGTTCTCACATATGCGCCAGAGGCGCTAGGGGTCCCGGACCCATCGGGTCTGGCGACGCACTGTACTGATGCTGCATGTGCTGAGAGGCGGCATCGCTGGCTGGCAGGTACATAGAGATCATTTGGCGTAGATCGCCCTGTTGCGGCTGCTGTCCGGCGGGATACTCTCGCTTGACGCCGCCGGGTGTGACGGGGCCGCCGCCGCCACCGGCGACCGGGGTGGGCGTGTGGAGTCCCGAACTAGGAGACACCGGTTCCGATTTGATGCTAGATCCCGACGGACTGTGCGACGAACCACCGGCCTGATGCATGCCGCCGTAAGGAGAGCCGGCACTGTTCGGTACCGTTCCGTAGCCGCCGCCGTAACCGCCGTTCATGTAGGTGTTGTGCATTTGGCTCATGTCGTATCGGGCGTAATTGGCCCCTCCGTATTGCTGTTGGTAGGCGCTGGTCGGGTCGTGCATCATGTACCCATTGGGCATGTACCCGTTAGGCATCTGGTACATGTCCCTGGCGGACACTTGTTGGACGGCAGACGCTGCCGACCGCACCACCGCCGAATCGGACGACGGCAACAAACCGCTATTGCCCAACGGGAATTTGTCTTTCTTGAGCAACGTCTTTGTTTTGCGCCGCGGTCTGTACTTGTAGTCAGGGTGTTCTTTCATGTGCACCGCTCTGAGTCTCTTGGCTTCGTCGATGAAAGGCCTCTTTTCCGTTTCGCTCAGCAGCTTCCATTCGGCACCCAGCCGCTTCGAGATCTCCGAGTTGTGCATCTTCGGATTCTCCTGAGCCATCTTCCGTCGCTGACCCCTGGACCACACCATGAAGGCATTCATCGGTCTCTTCACCCTTTCCAAATTCTGATTCTTGTTACTGGAATTATTATTGTTCGGTGCAGTCTGCTGTTGCGACTGTCCTTGCGACTGCTGCTGCTGATGCGGATGATGATGAGATTGAGCATGTTGCTGTTGGTGATGATGGTGCAGTTGTGGCGGCAAGGGTGCTTGGTGCTGGTGCAGCTGATGCGGATGCTGACCCAAAGTGTGCATCGGTCCTTGACCCAGCGCACTCAGCGTGCTCCCGTACGCCTGGAGGCCGTGATGCGGCGGCATCGTCGCGTGTAGACTGCCTCCTTTGAGGTCCGTTTCCATCGTCAGCATGTCTTCCGTCGGCGCGAACAGCTTGATGCCTTTTTCACAGACAAACGAGGGAACGAAAACACCACTCACCGAGACTAAACTCTCCGTGCGTGTAAAAAACAACGAAACAACGCACACTCTAACCGCACTTGCCGGCGTCACTCAATGTTATGAACGTGCACTATTCAACCTTTTGCCTCACAAAGGGAATGCCCCCACTTCAACCGCTTCGAAACGCTCTGAGCATGAGTCAACTTTTTGCCATGACAACCGGACGCCCAATGAACGGACGCGTTACAAATGCGCGATGGGCGGCGGCATCCCAATCCCCTCCACACTGGAGCGCTGTAGGCGACGCGGACGATCGAAGAAGCATTAATTATTCGGACTCTAACTAATTATACCTCGCGGGGATTTTTGCCGCACGTATCGAGCGCGAAAATAATAATTAATTAAAATCTACAAAACTGCCCTCGCTTTCCTGCAACCTATATACCTACAGTATACATCCCCCAAAAACCAAATTCAGCAACGCACTTTATAAAATGATTTTCGCCATTGTTAAAGATTACAATTTTTTCTTTTTGGAAGCGGAAGGGTCCAAATTAGGAAACTATAGGATGGAAGAGTAATTATCCAGCGCAGAGATCTAGTTATCAGCGAAACCATAAATAAAGTGGCAATTGGGGGACACCCCCATAAAACCTCATCCGCAGGTAACTGAGCAACAGAAACACAATTTACATGCGAACGAGATTAGAGTGGATGATAATTGCGGGAATTCTTGTTGTAATCACTTTGGTGGGCACCTGTTAATCGTTCTTTTCTTCTCTATTATTGTTATTGTGTGCATTATTGTAATTTTGTTGGTGTTATTATGTCCGTGTATGTATACATGCATATTGTGCAACTTGCACCCCGTAAGGTTGAATGAATCAAAAGTAGTGCTTTGTTATCAATTCAATTCAATTCCGAATTGAATTGTAAATTTACTATGCGAAGAAAAGGGACACCCCGAAGTTGACTTTTTTATTATATCAATGTAATGCATTTCTCCAACAAGTAGGTACTTTGACTTTACAACAAACAGGTTCCAATTTGCACCCCTTGTATAATTTTTTTACCACTTTTTTATTTATATTGATTGATTTTACATTTGTTGTTTTTAATTCTTTTAAATTAGTGTATAATAAAGTCTATAAAAGCCGTCTACGTAGGTACAGTATACCTAAAGTGTACTAAAAATAATTACAACAGGGGGAATAATTATCGGAACCGGTGAACAGGCGACAGGCAGTCAAAGTGCACGGGAGTATGAAGCGTGACAATTCCGTTCGCGAATTTTTCCGAAACACACGCAATTGAAAACGTCAACTGCGCCGCCGACCGCGATGATTATTTTATGGAAAGCTGAAAACTATGTCAACATACAATGTAATGTGCGTCTCTCTGCATTTGTGTTTGTGTGTGTGTGTGTGTCTGTACAGCGTGCGGCGACTTATCAAAAATTCATCGGCATCTCTCTCTCCCTCTCGGGGGCTTCACAGGCTGCCGCCTCCGCCACCACTTTCGGTGTACATAGCCTACATAGTTATACAAAGTATGTGTGTTTGGTTTTAATACATTTTCAATGACGACGACGACGTCGACGAGAATAAGTGCAAACAGCACGCTTGTTGTTACAAGGGCTCGTTAATTATTCACGCGACGCCATTTTTAAACATCCCTGTTGCTATAGAGGCCTTCATATGCAAGAGCAATGCATCGGCCG
Source organism: Holobus sp. GC000080 (assembly GCA_030556065.1). NCBI lineage: Eukaryota > Metazoa > Arthropoda > Insecta > Coleoptera > Staphylinidae > Holobus > Holobus sp. GC000080. The sequence goes on along the minus strand of JASKGO010008207.1, from coordinate 10,409 downwards.
CCCGTTCATTGATAATAAATTTTGGGATATTTCCAATAATGGCCGTGCCGTGATTTAAATAAATGAAGCAAAGAAAATTGCCATCAGGCGAAAGGGCGTGCAGCGGTCGGGAATTTCGGGAAATGCGAGCGAGCGGTCGAACTTGAAATGAAATAGGCTAGAGGTCCATTCATTTCTGCGCGCGTAAAGACTGGAAGCTGGAGCAGCACCCCTGCGGTTTCATTGTTTAGAGCCTTTTCACATTCCACGCACATATCTTATACCCATGCATACATACACACGTGTACATTTACCTGCGCGCAGCAGCGATTACCTTCTTTAATCTAGTTCTGGGAATCGGGCCCCAGGTAGAGAGGCAGCAAATACCGAAATTACGACTCCCACGATTTGCTAAGTAATATTTTAAGTAAGTCTTACATGAGTGACAGGGGAGTTGAGTTTCACAGCATATATAGTACATGATGCGGATCCAGAGAGCATAAAAAACCATTTCGAATTTGCGACCCCCGCACACCCCTCTAGTTCCAATACTGTATACGGCTACCTCTCGCCCCCTTCTCCCAACCGATGGCGGACCGGAGATCTGATTTTCTGGGGTGCGCTCGCCGCACATCTCTACACGCTCCCGAAAGGTCCTCTCGCAAGGGAAAAACGTAGGAGGGAGTCGAGGAATCTTTGTTTCGTCCGTCAAAGGTTGCCGAAATCCTATAGCCTGTCAATCATTTGAGCGAGAGAAAACGGTTCCCCGCTGTCTACCTCATCTCCTCCTCAACTTATATACCTGAACTCCGTAACACCTGGCAACTCATGCTGTATAGTGTATACCCTCGCACACCGACCAAGGACCATCAGCGAGAGCTCAGATTATTATTTCCTCTGCCACATATTTCAAATACCACTATCACACGCATGCATACAATCATTAGATAATTACCTGCGACCTATTATCGGAATCAAAAGCAGTAAAAATATCAAAGAAGTAGAGGAAGAAGAAAAAGAAATTGCAAAAAAGTATGGTATTTTTAGACGCGCGAATTATGTAGTACAAGATTTGAAGATGACTCCCGATGATGGATGCGTAGGATTACCGCAGGACTACCAGGAGCAACACATCATCAGTCGCTAGAGAAAGAATTTAACACCACCGGATCTGCACCCATACTCATACGAACGCGCGCACACACACACAGAAACGCAGAGCGCGGCACCGAAACCTGTCAGATTCGTGATGGACGACCCGAAGTTTACATAGCAAAATCTACTACGTGCACTCTTTTATTCCCATCTTAAGCTTAAGGTGCCGCATTAGATGATCCTTCCTGGCTCAGGCGTTTCACCACTAATAATAATCATTTAACCCACAAGGTTTTACTGTATTCTACTCTATACCACCGTCTTCCTTCCCCTTCGAATACAATAAATATTCAATTTTTTATGTTCTTTTTGTAATTCGCACACTGAAAACCGCAAAGATTTCTTTATTAAATCAGTTTTGGCTGGTGGTTTATAAGATTTGTTTTACTGTTACGTTTAAAATGTTTAAAAATTAATTGATTGAGATCACTTAAATGGACAATTAAAGTAATTCTAACTTATGGTGCCAATATAAAGGAAGTTATTTTGTTAAAAGCTTTGAAAAACGTTTTACCTGCCTTTTTTGCTGTTCCATGAAAAATAGAAATGGAAAAGTTTTTCTCCAATTACATAAAAGTTTTTGGACTTTAAATGTTTAAAAGGTGTTATTTATTTGACAAATGGCATTTGCTTGTAGTTGGTAACCTGTTACCCTAAATGGTAATGCTTAGTGGCTGTGGGAATTAATTGATTCCTAGAAGGAAATATCAATTCTTGATAGAATTTTCCGCTCTCAAAGTTAAGTCAACTTAATTTAATTTTAATGATTTTCTGCAAGAAATTTTCTTTATCACCATTAAAATAATTTTGCGAAAGATAAGTTTGAATTTTCATATTTTTTTTCGTAAATAATAATAAATAACTATAAAATATCAATAAAATTATCTTGTAAACTTTGGGAATTATTTCCAAATTATATTTCAAATGATATAACATTTACATTCCGATTAAGTTCGAAGTGATACAAAGAAAATTTATAAAATGCTGTTGGCTATGATATTTTAACGGATTTTTGAAAAAAGTATTCCGGTGAAAAATTGCCTTTTCGAAGTTACAGAAAACTTTTACTAAAACTTTAATACATTTACGTAACCCCAAGTATGACAGAAAATTTCCTTCAATAAAAATCCAAGATTGTAAGTGTAAGGACCCTTATCAACAAAGGCAGGCGCTATTAAAATGAAAAATACCCGGTAGATAAATGTTTAAACATACAGATCGAAAGTTTAGGTATACGATGTATATGCAGCCTTCGGCGGACAGTTTGCGCTTCCGGGACTCTCCGGACTTGAATACGTTTATCGGTATAGTGCGGTGGACTATTCGCGGACAACGGAAGTGGCGCCCGGAGCTACTTGTCGGAAGACGACGACACACGTCATTTCCGGCAATGTCATGCAGAGGACGTGTTCGTTGGACCTACATGCGCACTTTACTCCACACACACACACACACAGAGACAAGCCAACGATGCGTATTTTATTCTGATAGTGATGCACTTTTTGCCATCATCCTTTATGTCGTTTGCCATATTTTGACTAATTTGAAAAAAACATCGCACTATGAGAAAACACAAACCAACAAAGAGGTTTTTCATCAAATAGTATTCCCTATATATGCGGGCAGAATATGGCTACTGAAGCCGAGTGTGTGTGTGTGTGTGTGAGAGAGAGAGAGAGAGAGATAGAGAGAGAAAATAGCTATTGATGATGACACTGTTCATTATGTGCCATTACTTAAAGGCATTAGAAGAGATATAGGTGAGCGAGCGCATTCTATACACAGTGGTGTACCGAATGTATGGGTTGAAGGCGCAAGGTGCGAGGGGAACACTATTTCCGCACTTTGACAGCTCGACCTCCGGATGTGTGACGTTATCTCTGGCCATGTCTATAGGTATGTATACTCGGTGTGGATGTGTTGGCTATGTGTGTGTAGGTGGTTGATATAGTCGAGTGGACACTTACGGTCGCAACCTCCCCATACTATACGTGAGCTATACATGCCATTACTTGTCGTTTACAACCGCTATGTCATTTTTTGTTAAGCCTTTGTATGTTTTGCCACATGATAATGGACCCGAGTGTGGATTTCGCATATCTATACTGACTGCCATACTTATGCATTTGGACAGAGACGAAAAAGCTACCTTAGATATTCTCATTTGCATGTCCATTTTTTTAATCACATTTTTTAAAGTACATGATAACGGAGGATACTGATTACTTTTGCTTAAATTTAAGATAAAATATCGGATTTTATGGATTCATTATAAACGACATTTTTAGAACTGCAGCTTAATCTTAATTCTTGTTTCTTGTTACTGTGTTCATTTTGGGATCATCTGTATTTGATTTTGTTTTTGTCTTTTTGTTTAAAATATTGACTCTTTTTATTTAGAATTAAAAGTTTCTTTTGTTTATGGTATGTGAACATTTTAAGTTATGGAAATATGGGGTGAACCAATAAAAAATTATAAGATAATATGGCATTTTTTGTAAAATCTAAATAAAATTCATTAATTTTTGAAATGACAATTGTAATAAATTAAAAAATATTACTTGTTACAAATGGTAAGTGAGTTTAATTACCACACTGAGGTAGTGGTTGAGACTTAATCAACGGAAGAACTGATTCGACCGATTATTTATTGGCTAACGTTTCGATATTTTTTTTTAATTCTAATCAGATCCAAAATTTGGGTACAATCATAATTAGCATTGAGTCATACAATTAAAACAATTAAAAAAAACGTTTTTTTTTTAGCAACAACGTCAAAGTTATCAGTCCAAGTTAACTAGTCATGTTAACAAAGTGTAAACTGCAAGTTTAATTACGATACCACTCATAAAATTTGACAAAAACATTTTTTTTTTTATTGAGATGGACGTTAAGTGTTGAAACTTTTTTAAGTAAGTAAATAATAAGTTAAGTAAACTCCAGCAATAGAGCCTTTTTTTACAAATAATAATTTTTGGACTGTATAAATTTAATTCAATTTTCGAACTTTTTCATTTTAATATTAATGACAATGTTAAAAAATAAAATTTTATATTTTGTGATGTATCAAATTTTTATATTTCGGCAACAAAATTAAAGTTTGAAGGAAAATCACAAAAAGATGTTCAAAGCAGAAAGACACTTTTTCATTAAAATTAAAAATGTATGGATTTTAATTAAAAATGCAAGTTTTATACTGTTTTTCTAATACAGTAATAGTAAATAATTAGATATTTAATATAAAATCACTGCAAGAATAACTAAAATTTCTAAAAAATCAATCTTATTGTTAATCATAAAACTTGAAACATACCATGAACGCACGAAAAACAATAAATTAGAAACTTTCAACACGCTTGAATTTGGTAACTATTAATATTAACAATAACAAAACACCTACAAGCAGCAAATTAAAAAAAAGAAAAGAAGAAGAAACCAATAATCAAAGTAAAAGAAGAAAAGGAGAAATAAAAGTACAAGAAACATTTCCGAAATTCGATCGAACACATCATTAATTATCGAGCGCGCCCAAAAGTGTATGCAAGCGTGACCAATTCAAGGTGTTAAAATATAGGAGCTGCCTATAGATTATTACCATTATAGGACGCTGATGATGATGATTATTATAACATTAAAAAGATAGTCTATAATTTAGTTTTCCGTAATTTATCCGCACCGGTGTCGGCGGGCATCATTAACAACATGCCCAACACCTATCTGACGTAAATAATTTGGTGTTGACGTATACGCAATTTTTATATTTCTAATTATAAGCGACCCGCACTCAGCTACACATCCAGAATCAATCCATTTTGTTTTTTCTCTCTCGGTATCATCTTTTGAAAGCTCCGCACACGTACACACCCATTTGGAAACAAAAATATAGGACAACATTGTGTTTGTACTCGTATTTGTATGTATGTAGACATAGCACATACGAATAAATAGTAGTACCTGTTGATGGATAAGAGTGCAAAGTGCATTATTATTGTGCGAGCGACCTATAGACACCGTACAGAATATGGTATAGTAGTATAAAAAGTACAATGTAATTCAGCAGAGCAAAGCACACAATGACACGACATTATCCCATTCTTATTATTATGCCGATTTAAGCGTCGCAACGCTATTATACATTATCATTATTATTGTACTACTTTAAATAGCAAGTGCTATTTTCGAAATATATATTGTATATACGAGTATAGTTATTTGCCCAATTTGCGCACCCCTTAGCCCTTTTATATTGTTTCTATTTTGTTTGAAAAGTTGTTTGCTTATTTTTCATTGCGCGCAGATCTCTAAACGAAATTTGCATTGAGTGTGTGTAATGTGTGTGTTCGTGTAAATAATGTTGGTTGGTTGGTGTGCCTTTAAATTCAGCGAGTACGAGTTGAATATACGAGTACACACACACACACACACACAGAAATACAGATAGATATGTAGGTACGTATGAATGAATAGTGGTGGACATGGTTGTTTTGTTGTCGAGATGAAACTCGAGCCTAATAATCCGTGCACGTAGGGAGCTCCCGTGCTTCCCACGGGCACCTCGAGGGCGGTTCACCTGAGGGGCGGCTTCCGGTACAACCGAATTTCACACGCACACTAACGCAATCATTATACATGTTCGCCACTCACCTTAGCTTAGTTTATTATTTTATTCCCAAAGGCCGAAGCATCTGAAACAAAAACAAAATTTTATTACATTTTTATTCCTGGAAAATGTTTTTTTTTTTTAATAAAAAGTTAAAAAATATTTTATTTGTAAATGTGATGTAGTTAGGTGTTAAAATAAACTTTGAACTTTAAAGGTGCCACTTTTGTTAGCTTAAAACTCGTAGATTTATTGAACTTAAGTCATTTTCCATTAATTTCATATTGTTGTTTTATTTAAAAGTAATTGCTTTTATTTAATGCTCTCTTTTACTTTTGAGTTATTTTATTAACCTTAGCTTTAAATTAATTAAAATAAGTTGAGATTCAAATGTAACTAAGCTAAGCGTTCTTTTGTAAACTTCAAAAATCAGTACAGTACCTTTCTAAATATTGCAAATTCCATTACTATTTTTTTAATTTAATAATTTTCTAAATTACTCGATTTTTCTTTGTTTCGATTTGACGGCGCACTTTTGTCAGTTCATTGTAAGTGCAACAGTAGAGATTACTAATTACTTTAATAACAACAAGTAAATGTTTAATGTTCCAAAGAAATTAAATTAAAACTTCAAATATATTCACTAATTTAATAAAATTTGAATGCGTTGATACATTCTTTAAGACTGAAATAATTTTAATTAATAGACTTTCATATTAAAGATTTCTTCCAAAGTTAATTGCTTTAATTTGAAGTGTATTGATATGCATACTTCAATAACTTTACAGAGGTTCTTTAATTTAAAACAGAACATATTAATATTTCATTAACTTTAATAAAAACTAGTAAATGCTTGAAACAATAAACAATTCCAAAAACTAAATAAATAAAAGTTGATCTAACAAAAATCCGAAGTTAAAAACTGGTTTTTTATAAAACCGTTAAGAAAAAAATGAAAATCCATCAAGAACTGTAAAAATGGCAGGTGTTGTTTAATAATTAAAAAAAATATATATACACCCAAAAATTCATAAATATTACACAAAATTTTCTTCTAAATTTGCAATCTCCATTTTCAAACAGAAGAAAAAGTATCAGACATACGAAGCATATAAAAAAAGATTTAAATCAATTGCTAATTAAGAAACACAAAAACGAAATACATCTGGGACAAAGGAGGAAAACTTGGCAAGTCTTTGGGAGTTGTTTAGGCAATCTGCCTTCAGCAAGCAGCTGAAGGTAAATGCTTAAGGTAAAAGTTAATAGCTTATTAGAGCGCAGACAAGACGCTAAATGAATAAGTTGCGTGCGTAAATGCGTGTACACATTAGCAAGCAACGAAGAAAAGGCAGAATGTTTGATGTGTATCAAAGCTTCTTACATGCGTACACTATATAATCACTTGCTGACTTCACAGCCTTTCTCTCTCTCTCTCTATTTCTCTTTTTCTCTCTCTGATACACAGCCATCATATAACACCTTCAAACGTCTCTGCGAATTTCCACCGCAAATACATACATATCTTACAAAGTGCCTCTCCAATTCCTAGGCAACATAGGTACTTAGATATCGTACATATTGCAAAGTGAATGAGTCGAAGGGGACGAGACGCGTACTTCGATAATTAATTTCGACACTTTTAATTCGAAGCGGAAATTGCATTTATTAGCACGCTACATGCGAATAATAATTTGTAAACTATGATTAAATTAATGTAATGTCTATTGTAATGATGGGAGAAAACGCATGTGATGCTCGTTTATCGGATGAGATATGGCCTCTGGTCATATAATCTGTAGTGATCATTAACTCGATGTGTGCGTGTGGGTGTATTTTCGAATAATACACACATACGAGTGTACACATACAGAAATACCTAGATGTATTGCACGCATATGTATGTATAAATGTGTGCGAATTGCATCAATTGGATGGCGAGCGAGCGAGCGAGCGAGTGTGACGATGGATCAGCTACCCGGTGCCATCCATACGATACGAGTGTAGTGGACAAAGATGGAAATGCGCAGAGCTTGTACGGAATATTATTTATGGCGCATACATAGGTGGTATATGTGTGTTTTATCGTCTGTTTGGGATCTGTCCAATTCATTATGTGTGTACATGAGTGTGTTCCACTTGTGTCCGTTCGTAAATCTTAAGGGTGCGTCCACTGCAGACAAATTACAAGATTCCACTATCTCTCCATTTCCATCTATGTTTCTATTACGATCAAATTTGAGTGCTGCGTTTTGGTAATTGATTTTGTATTTACATTATATTTGTTGCTAAATATTGTTTTCTCGCAAAGAATTTATTTAATGGTATCTATATTATTAAAGTTGAATTAATAAAGAAATTTTGAATTGGAATAAAAACATAATCATTTCAAGTAGAAAAAGAAAGTTTTTATTAATTTCAACAAATTTTTGCTTTATTGCATAACAAAAGTTCGCAAAATTATTAAAATGTCAAAATAATTTAGCGTTCTTTTATAATTTACAAATTATCTAATAGTTTATTTGTGTCATTAAAAAAATTGGAAAATAAAAATTTTATTTTGAAATTAATTTAAAATTTCGTGATTAAAAAAAAAAAGGATTTTAGGTGCTAGCAAAATCAGTTTAAAAGCCTTTGAAATCTGAATTTTACACCTAGAGATCAATATCAACAACAAAATTGAATAAAATGTAATAAAATTGCAAATAGTAAAATTATGTTTATATTTTCTTAAAAAAAAAATCTTTGGGACCTTTGAATGCTATTATTATTGAGCATTAAAAAATAACCTAATTCATAAAAAGGGAACCCCTCATAAAACTAAAAGTGGGTTATCCACTATTGCAATAAGGGTCCTAATTTATAAGATCATTTCATATATTTTTTTCTTCATCTTTTTTTAATTAAATATTATATGACTTTTATTTTAATGAATAATTTAAAAAACAAAAACATTAAATTAATAAATTATTATTTGCATAATTCATTAAAGAAAACGTTGACAGTTGAAACCCATATAAAATAATAGAAAAATCTACCTTAAAACAATCTCCAATTTGTTTATTATAAAAAAATAGCAAATTAATAAAAAATAACTAAGAAAAATTAAAGTAAAATATTGCTTATATTTTTCTCAAGAAAATTTACGAGGACTTCAATTTATTTAAATTATAGGAATATAAATTTGGCATTATTATTTCAAAATTGATAAAATAATTATATTTTAGCTAATTTAATTAAAAAATATCTGAGACCCTTAAAAGCTACTAAATTTTTTTATTAAAAAAGATCTAATTCATAAAAATAAATGTGGGTTATCCAGTATTGTTGTGAGGGCCCCAATTTATAAAGTCCCCATTTTAAATTTAACTTAAATTAATTATTTCAATGAATAATTTGGAAAAAAATCATTAAATTTACCAATTAATTGTTATATTATTAGCAAAATCCATTAAAAAAAGTTGAGAGTTGAGACCCATATAAATTAATAAAAAAAATTAAAAATTTAGATCAATCTGTATTAATTATAAAACTAATTAATAAAAAACAACTAAAAATAACCCAAAAGCCGCATTTACTAATAAAAACAAAAAGAAAACAATATTTATTTTCTTTAAACAACAAAGATAAAGGAGCATTAAGCAAAACGCAACACATTTATAACAAATGACGATTTGATGTCTTTAGCGAAATATCGCAAGGGGGTGGCCGAATGCCAAAAGAAAGAGACAGAGACAAAGAAAGAGAGAAATCAACGAGACAATGCACCGGAATCTCTAATAGACGACAGATGATGGAAAGAAGACGAAGAAGCAATGACGAACGAAAAACCACCCTCCTCCAAGAGCAAGCACAGGGTGCGAGAATACAGTAAGGCAGAGTATAGAGAGACCGCAGTGGACTAGGCAGATAATTGAATTTCGCGCTCGTTGCATCCCTTTGTGCATCCGAGAATACATTCTTGATTATGACGCCATCACATACGGAGTCACACGCTAAAAATGAGTCGCAATTAACGACCTCTCTTTATTTCTAACACACACGCAGAAGTACAAACGTACAAACAGCAGCATGAGCCTTGATGGTAGAGAACGTAGTGCATATGTGTTGGGAGCGTATGACGAGGGGGTTGGTTGGTTGGTTATTAAGGGAAAATAAATATTTGCGGCTTCGAAACATGCAGAGATTTTCTCAGCTTGTCAGCGGCAGTCCACAGCCCTATACTATGTACTGGCTGCTGCCTGGGTATTTGGCTTTACTGCGTACTGCTCCTGCTGCTTGCTGCAGAACGTAGAGGCTGGCTGGCTGACGTCGACCGAGGTGAATATTAAATCAGACAGTTGATTGCCGGACCCGCCCCCGTTATTACGTCATGTGTCATATGAGTGTGTCGTTGACAGCCCCCGGGGTCCTGCGGTACACTATAGTAGAACAATACGACTGATTGAGTCGCGATTACAACGCAACGCAACGCAACCTCACATAGGCCGTACCGTACTCACATTCACTCTCTTGCAATCGCAGACACACAATGCATTTGCATACAGCGAAACATCTACTACTTAAGCTTTGTTCAGACTGTATGGCAGTTTGCCATATATATGGCAACCATATATATGGTTAGTGTTCACACTATAAGAGAATATGGCAATATTTTATATGGCAGTTTAGTTGCCAT
>JASKGO010008206.1:0-15219 GCA_030556065.1 Holobus sp. GC000080 | reverse complement strand
TTAAAATTCAATTTTTCGAATCCTTAGAAAATCGGGGATTTGTATCAGGAGTAAATAAGTTCGAGGAGGTAAATTGAAATTTTTTTTCGCGCGCTCCGATTTAAAATTAAATTTTTCGAATCCTTAGAAAATCGGGGATTTGTATCAGGAGTACATAAGTTCGAGGAGGTTAACTGAAATTTAAACGATGTAAATCTGGATGCCTACGATAAGGTGCACAAACCCAAATTAAATACAAATTCAAATTCATTAACTCTTTATTAATAACGGATTCAACATTAGAGAAAGTGTTTCTTTTGATATAAATATTATTTATAGCAATTATTAGCTCTGAAAAGATCTGTTGTCGTTCGCTAAAGTGTTTGTTTTATTATTAATATTGTTTATTTCAATTGTTAGCTCTGAAAAGAGCTGATTTATTATGAATATCGCTGAAAATATTAAAAATAGGAAACTTATTATTAAAGAACCATGCAAATTTATTAAATTTCACTTAAAACAATAATTAAGTACTGACTTATCATAAAATATAGGTAAAACAAACAATTTAAATAATTAAACCACAAATAATCAATAAACTAATACATTAATAACAAAAACTCATTGAACAACATTTCAAAAAACCCTAACTAATGAATTACTTATTGAAATGCAATGAAAAGTATTAAAAATCAATTCAAAACTTATTAAAAGTAATGAAAATAGACTCTCACTATTAAAGTAATTATTGAATCCCAATTAAAATTATAAATAACTTATTAAAAGTAATAAAAATTGTTTCTAACTGTTAATTAATTATTTTCTTGGGCGCAAGGGGGCAGAAAAGGGGCGGAAAATTGATAAACTCTCTGAATAATTAATTTTTTTTTTATAGAATTAACGGATAATCATGCGGAAAAAGGGTAGATGCGTTATAATTTCTTCAGAATTGCGTTGCTAGGCTTAAAATTAGAAAATTGTTTTATTAAATAATAGTTTTAATTGTAACGATTTAGTAATTTGTTTATAAAATCTAAATTAGCAGACTGAGCTTAATGGATTTTTAGGTTTTAATTTTATTTAATTGCTTCATTAATTAATTTTCTTAAAGTACTTTAAGTCTTTAATCTACATTAAAAGTATATAAAAATAATAATAAAAGGCTGGAAATCTTTAAAAAATACTTTCAATTTTTTAATTTAAGACTATAGTTAAATTCATTTTGAAATGCATTGCTATTTTTTATATACTTAAATAACAATAATATAAGCATTTTAAATGTTTGGTTTACATTATTTACTTAACTATATCTGAATGGTTCGGATTTTCCAATATTTCAATGTTTTTTAATAAAAATATCCGCTGTTTTCAATTTGCATACCAATTGAAATGCAATTCAGTTCTAATTAACAAAGAAAATCAATTAAATTGATTAGTTATAGAAATATTAATGATAATGTAGAAATTGTGTCTGAAATTAAATTTTAATTCAGTTTTCTAAACTCAGATGTCGACCGATTAAATACCTAAAAGAGGGAAAAACATGTGATTTTTATAAATTCAAATTTCAATTCAATTTTCCTCGGGAATTCTACCTTAAAACAACAACTTTTTGCATGATTCTGGTAGATAATTTATCCAGCTTGCCTGTTTGAGCTAACGGCTATGATACCGCTTCAATTGAAAAAGTTATTATCGAAAGAGTAAGAAAAGTCCGAACCCAAGAAACCACTAATTATTATTTTTTAAATTTAATACTTGCTCAATCTTAATGCTGAGTTTTTCCATTAAGTAACTAATTTTATGTCACATTTTGGCGAACAAATCATTTTCCTAGCCATTATAGTTTTCCCAAACAATTCGTTAAAGGGGGTCCCATGGGTACATTGACCGCAATAACTCAGAACATTACCGATGAAAATGCTTAAGATTCATTTTGAGCAAAATTAATTTTTTCTTCTATTGTTTTTTGGAGTTTTCCCCGAGAAAAACCCTCAGAATTTTCCAGGAGGGCAACTCAAAGTATTTAGGGCCTTAGCAACTGTGATTTTGGGCCAAGCCAAGTGAACACAGGTGAAAATATAGCAGTTGTACCAAAGAATGTTCATTGCAAAAAGCAGAAGAACAGCAGGAAAACTGAGCGAGTTATTAGCAATTTTCTAAATTACGTAATCACCCCATTTTGGTTTTTATTTTTTTGTGGCCACAATTTGGCCTCAATCTGTACAGTTTTTTGCGAGCCCACCGGAATAAATGTTTCTCAAATGTCTGTCGTTTTAGTCTTTGGAAAATTGATTTTCCTTTCTAAATAATCGCTGTGGAAATTTTTGAGGCCTGTCGGGGTCCTCTTTGCACACTGATATCTTACAAATTATGAGCTCTAGAATTTTCATTACATTAAAAAGTCCAACCTGGATAAATTTTTAAATTAAATCTTTTTACAGCTTAATTTTTAAGCCTATAATTGCTGAGAAAATCCTCAAAAACGAGAAAATGCATGGTATTTGTTGATTTTCCTTACAACATGCGGCTCCTATCGTTTAAAAGTTAACACTGCAACTATCATGAGAAATGTGGTTTGAATCCAAATCTTTGTTTTGGTTAATGTTATTAATTTATTTATACTTTTTCAGCAATGATAAGTGTTTAAAATTGAAAGTTAGTGTACATTATGTTTACTTAATTATTTATTACCAATTTATAGAAGCAATATCCACCAGAAATGTAACTGAAAGGCATTCATTCCACTTGCAACAATATCAAATTAAACCGAAAATGGTGATAAGGACCAAACTTAGGATACCACTGAGGAATCAACAACTTATTCTTAAAGCAATAATGCCAAATTAAAGTTACCAATTGCATTATCTGCTGAATCTGCTTGCAAATAATGTTTTTTTTTTTTGAAGATTAACCATTGCAAGGATTCTGCACTGAACAAAGATGTTTCCCATTAATGGAAAAAGGACAATACCAAAGGAAGAACACAGCTAAACATTAAGAAAACAATGCACTGTAGCCATTTTAAGTTTTGTTAGATGTTTCTTTGAATTAGATAGAAAAATTTGTAATTTTATAAAATAAAAATAAGAATCCCATTGTAAAAAATCCATTAAAAAATGCCTCTGATTTAAATTAAATAAAAATCAATTAAAAATCAACAACAAAAAGACTAATTGAATATAAATTTATGTACAGTTTTATACATTAAATTGCAGTAATAAACCAATCAATCAAGTCAATTCGAATGAAAGCGCTGATTAGAAGCGTTTAAAAGCGTTCCTAGTGTCGAAATCAGGATTATAATTCGAAGCGCATCCGGTTACGTTTTCCAAACCGTCGCAAGTGTTGGTGATATCGTTGAAGGCTTGTCCTTTGCCGCAATTGTACATCCTGGGTCGTCCTTCGATGCACACAAAGTACTTTTGGCAGTCGTCCTGCGAGCGGAAGTATCTGTATTCGCCTCCTGCCAAGCGCACTTCGGGACACCGGAATCCTAAGTACGCTTCGGCATCGCAATCGGCCACTTGGTCCGGCCAGTCGCACCGGTAGGTCTCCGCATTGAAGGCCAATCCTTCAGGACAATCGAAAATAAAGGCACGTCCTGCGGCGCAGTTCACAAATTGCCCGCAATGAGATGCGTCTCCCATGCGGTAATAGCCGTATTGATGAGGACAATCTTCGGTTGGTTGAGCTGGCTCTGAAATTTTTTATTTTTTATTTTTTAATTGAAATTTAAATTAATTTAATTATAACAAAAGGATAAATTACGTGTGGCAGCTCTGCTTGTACAATCGACGTCTATTGGATACTGGCAAGGATAACCTTTCACTGCAGGATTAAAAAGCAGACCGTCCGGACAGAGTTTTTCTTCTCCTATGCCGTTTTTGCATTCGATGTAACTGAAAATTTTCAATTTTAATTTATTTTTGAAATTAAGTAATAAAGTGGTTTTTATTTTTCTTTTATAAGTAAAGGAAAAGTTTTTTTAACTTATTTTTAAACTAAAAAAGTAGTTTTTAAATTATTTTTAAAAGAAATAAAAAATGTGGATAAGGATAAATGAATTTGAAGAGTTACCCGTCACAGGATGCAGTGGGAAAAGTGCCATTGGATTCAGGGCAACGAATGTTTCCTGCATTTTGTTGCTGTCCAAAAAATTGCTGAGTTGAAGCTTTAAAAAAACATCATTTTATTATTTTTACAGCCTTTTCTAATAATTTTTAAAGTGTTTTATTAACTGAACAAGTAATGCAAACTTTCATAACTTTTTAAGTTATGTAATTAATTTTTTTATATAACTTATTGATTTTTAAGGATTTTGATTTATTTTTTTGTTAAAATAAATAATTTAAAATAAAATAAAAACTGTGTCAAAAATTAGTCTTCATTTTAATTATTTTTAAATGGAAAGAAGTCCGTAAAAGAAAGTTTTCAAAATTGAATATTACTTTTATTCATTTTTAATAATTTGAAAAATAATTTTTTAATTTATAAAAAATTTATTTTTAAGGACTTAATTTGTTCTTTCTTATAAAGACATTTTTCAGAGATTTTAAAATTATAATTTGCTTTAAATAAAGTTTAAAATTGAGTGATTAATTAATCAAGGAATAGTTTTAAATTAAATTATTGTATTTTAATAGAGAAAAGTCCTTAAAATGAAAGTTTTTATTAATTGATAATTTTGTT
Source organism: Holobus sp. GC000080 (assembly GCA_030556065.1). Taxonomy (NCBI): domain Eukaryota; kingdom Metazoa; phylum Arthropoda; class Insecta; order Coleoptera; family Staphylinidae; genus Holobus; species Holobus sp. GC000080. Next base: position 10,548 of record JASKGO010008206.1, on the reverse strand, counting down.
TGTACTTTTATTCATTTCTAATCAGTAAAAACTAAATTTTTAATTGTTAATAACTACCTTTTTAAGGATTTCTTTTGTTCTTTCTTACAAAGACAATTTTTCCAAGATTATAAAATTATTTTTTGCTTTAAATAAAGTTTAAAATTATAATAAAAATTATCCAAGGAAAAGTTTCTAATTACATTAATTTTTAAACAGAAAAAAAATTCAGAAAATTTTTGTTTTTCCATATTGTATTGTATTTAAAACAACCAAAAGAAGATTCCAATCAAATATTACCTTAAGACAAATTATTAATTTTCTTCACTTACAAAATTTTCCACAAATTAAAGTTAAAAAAAAAACTTAATTGTTTCCAAAAAATATAAACTTTTCATTATACAAATTATAATTTAACAAATCCAAAAAAAAAGAAACAAAAGTAGGAAAATCCTTGACATTTAAAAAACCACTGAAAAACATTCACAAAACCCAATGAAAAAGAAGGTTTTCCATGAAAATTCCAACGAAAAAAACAAAGAATCAATTGAAAATAGAAACGAAAACTCACCTAAATTAAAAGCAATTGCGATGATTGTAAAACTGCACAAATAATTCATTTTCTTTATACTTCTACTATTGACCTTTAACTTTATTGTTTAAACTTTAAAACAGCAACAGAAAAAAAAGGTGTTATCTACTGAAGAAGACACGCCAATAGAATGAAGATTGAAATGCCACCGACTCTTACTTAATAGGTGTCGAATCGTGTTTATTTGTCCAAGGACTTTTTAGATTCGTTTTTTTTTCTAGTCTTACGTTTACATTATTCACCTATGTGTTTTTAATAAAGCATATAACAATGCATATACTGAATGAATAAGTACATAGCTTAAGTATATAGCATATAATGTGCATATAATAGCCGAATAATGGCAGTCGCACCTGATTTTTATTTGCATAACGATCATCTTCCATGTAAATTATACCGTTTTATTAATACTTAGACCTGTTTGCTTATGTGCATACAAATTATGTACATAAAAAAATAAATCTTTTATTTCATTTGTTTATTAAAAAAAATTTACTTACTTTTAGTTGCTTTTTTGTTTTCAGTTTTATGGAATTATTTCGATGTTCATTTTATTATTTTAAAATTTATAAAACTTTAAAATTTTGTAGCTTAACATAAATTTTAAATAGTAAAAATGCTGATAATATAAAATTTATGAAATAAAATATAATAATAATTAATTAATATAGTAAAACAAAAAAGTTAAGGGCTTTGCAAGGACATGGAGGTGGAGGCCAAGGAGTTTTTTTCCTTGGTGAATAAAATATTTGCTTTTATAGCGTTTATAGTTGTGCTTTACTTTTCTCTAAGACCTAAGTAATTATTAATATTAATATTGATTTTGTCATTATTTATAAATTAGAGTGTTTTCGATATCATCTACTAATAATTTATAATCAATATTTAATGGAGTACCCTTTTTTTTGATAGAAATCATTTTTAATGGATTATAAAACTGACCGAAAGCAATTTACCCATTTCATATTTTTCGATTTTCTATTTTGAGTTTTATTTTAATGTTTTAACTTCCAAGTTTCATGTAACAAGGAAATAATAAAAAAAAAATTATTGGCTGTAACCATTAACTTTTATTGCTTCTGTTAGAAATATTTTAAAAACGAAATTTTAATTTCCTTTTCTATGGTTTTATTGAAGGTTTCTGGTTTCCTGTTAGTTTTGGGACACTGAAAAAAATGAATAGTTATTTTTTCTTTAATATATTTTTGTAATTTAATTAATGAAACCAATTTTACAATTATTTAATGATTTGAAAACTTTTTAAATGGTAAATAAATAATTAAGTAATTTTTTTTTAACTTTTTAACTAAATAAAAATAATTAATAAATAAAAAACTGATTTTACCTTTTTTATTATTTGTTTGGGAAAAGTTTCTTCGATATTTTCAATGAGAAAACACTTTTGATCCTTTTTTTCTGAAAGAAAATCCAAACGGAAAATTCCTGAAAGAAATAAAACCCAATTAAAAACAACATTTAATTGATGATTTTTATTAATTGCAACAATTTATTTTTAAATTACTTTAAAAAAATAATTATCTTTTACTTTTTCAATTTTAAAATCCTTTTTCAATAAATTTTTATAACAAAAACGTAAAACAAACAATAATTGCAATAAATTTAATAGCTTTTTTAACATTATAAATAAATAGAAGAGATATTTATTTATAAAATACTTATTTTTGGAAAATGGAAAAGTTCCACGAAAAAAATAAAATCCACAAAGAAATCACCGCCAGAAAATCTGAAAATAGAAAGAATCTAAAAAAATCCATAAAAACATATTTCTAATGCATTTATTTAATATTTCAATAATATAATACTATTATTTTAGTCACCATGCGAATATTTAAGGCACATAGAATGTACAAACACAAGTCGTACTCAACTAAAACACTTTTTTCTTTTTCTTCTTTACATTCTTCTCTTTTTTCTCCTCTAAACGAAAAAAGAAATTTATTTTTCCGCTTGCTTTTTCTTTCTTCTGCTTCAGTGAAAGCCCACAGCAACAAATTATAGCCCTTATATACAAAGAGAAGCAAACAAATGTAGAAAGAAAAACAATTTTCAGGGCTTCTAAGTACTCGTACATAGTAGTACAACAATTCTACATAATTTACACAATTTATACCCTTCTTTAATAATTATAATTAATCAATGAAAGAATTAAGAAATAATAATAATTTAATAATAGTCACACAAAAAGGAAAACGAAAAAAAAAATAGGTAAGCTCGATAAATTTTTGATTTTTTTTTCGAATTTTTCATTCTTCATCTTTGTTTTTTTCTTTTTCTAAAGTTCGTTATATATTTTCTTTACAATTATTTAGTACATAAGGTAGAAAAGGCCGATGAAAAAATAGTGTTGACTAGAATATACAATTTGTATATTATTTATATATAAATATAAGTCATCAGATGTTCCAACTCTTTCTTCTTCATATTTTTCTTCTTAGTTTTCTCATAATTAATTCTTTTTTTTCATTATTATTAATTTTTCACTTCTTAAGATTTAAGAAAAAAAAAAACGTTTCTTCAAAGTATAGGAAATCTCTAATATCACATTTTGCGCCACACAACACACACTAAATTAAAAGTTTAAAGAGTGCACCATTATTATTAATTTCTTTTCTTTTTTTCTTATAGTTTAAAAATTAAAAAGTAATGTCTTTTCTTTGAGCAGAAAAAAAAACAACAATAAATTGCAGAAGTAGCATTTTGAAGAAACTCATTCGTCGACTTGTTTTAAATATTTAAATGGACTTTTTAAATGTAATTTTTTAAATTAAATGGTTGATGGTTTGATTTTTATCAATTGCACGAAACTATAATAATTAAAAACTTTTTATGTCTTCTTTTCTTCTTTCTTCTCGTATTCTGCGTATTATTTTATTAAAAAATTATTTTTTTTCAGATTTTTCATCAGATTAAAATTGGATTCGAATTTTAAAATTGGAGAAATTGTAGGCCACGTTCATCGTTCTTCGTTCTTCTTCAGACAGCACAGCCTTTTCTAACACCGTAAATGACTTTCAGTTCGGGGAAAATGATCCGCTTGATCAGCTGGTTGGTCTTTGCTGCCAATGCGGACCGCTTCGGGTCCTTTTTGTACACTTTTATGCCGGGCTTGTGGACCAAAAAGGCGTTGTCCAGTATGTGGAACTCGTAGTCCAGAACGCATAATGCGTAACCCTGCAAAGAAACATTTTATTTTTCAATTTGTAACATTAATTTTCCTCATTTTTTGTTTTGTTTTAGTTTCTTTCTTTTTATAATTAATTAAAGTTAGTTTTTTTAACAATTTAAAATTTCTTAATTTGTTTTTAAGGTTTTCTTTATATTTTTAAAATTGATTTTTTAAACTAATAAAAGAAATTACAATATAATTTTGATACTTTCAAGCTCATTTTTGAAGTAAAGTTATAATTTATTAAAAAAAAAAAATGTAATTTGAATGGCTTTCTCATTAGAAATTAAAATTGACATCGATAACCAGAAGTGCTTTAATTACTGAAAATATTTTAATTAAGAAGGGCATTAAAAATAATAATAAAAGCAAGAAGAAAAAATTTTCTTAGTGCAATACTTCTGCTAAAACAGTAAACCGAGTAATTAAACATTATAAAAATTGAAAAAAAAGACTCCCTGTATAATAAAACACAAGAAAATGTCAGTAAGTAATTTGATTATAAGTTCAAGTTGGTATTTAATTGTGTATTAGTTTCAACAACCTTTAGACGGTTTACTTTTTCTTCAGAAAAATAGCAAATTTTATTACTTTATTTACTTATTTAATTATTAATTAAAATTGTTGAAATCATTCCATTGACTTTTATTTTTTTGATTATTTCCTTTTTTTGACTGCTTAAAATTTAAAGTTCTAATTATTGCAATTTGGAATTTGTTAATTACAATAATTAATTATTGACTTTATATTACCCAAAAAGTGTAGTTAAATTTTAAAGTTAATTTTAAAGCATTGGTAGTAATGAATTTTCAATTTAAAGCCTATAATTAAATTTATAGTGTTCGTGTTCGGTGTATATAATTAATTAACTGAATTCCAATTTAATTGGATAATAATATTAGTTTTGTGCAAAATAAAAATAAATTGTGTTTCAATTGAAGACAAATAATTTTTAATTACCGTTAATTGTTTTTTAATTAATGGGATAAATTAGTTTAATCTAATAAAATAAAATAATTTACATAGTTATTAAGTTTCTTTTTTTGCAGTTTTAAAGTTTTAAAAGTAATGTGACTTCTAAAATATATAAAAAAATATATGAAAAGGTCTGTTTTTATTTATTTTATTTATTATAATTTAAAAAACATCATTTAAATAGCTTTTATTTGAAAATGAACAGATTTGTAAACTTTTTTAGCAAAATTGTTTTTATTAATGACACAAAAAAAATTAAATTATTAAAAGAAAAAACACACTAAGCAATTTACTGTGTCTTAATAATGAAAACTATAACTCCATACCTTATGCAACAAATTTCTAATTAAAAACTGCTTAGAATTTGTCGACTTCTTTAACGATTATTAGTTTACAGTAAAGTAATAAGTGCTGCAAGAATTGAAGAAGTTGCAAAACGGTCATTAAATAGATTAGCCAACTAAAGTTTACTAACTTTTTCCAATTTATTATTGTAAATTGCAATTACTACTACCCAATTAACTAATTTTTTAAATTTTAATTTAATTTTAATCAATTAAACTTTTAATTTTCTAATTAAATGTAAGAAAATTAAAAAAAAACTAAATTTTCAAATTAAAAGTAAAAAAAAAAAAACTTACCTGAGTCATTTTATCACTTTTGCCCTCCCAACTAAGCCTCTCTTCGTACAGAGGATCCAAATGGGTCCCGATAAAGATGGGTTCCCAGTGGACAAATTTGCCCATCCTTTTTCCCACGTGGAACACGTGCAACCCCTTCGTTTCATTGGCCGCCATCCACTCTTTGCCCATCGGGATGCTGTGGCAGCCCGAGCAGAGTTTCTTGTGGAAAGGCTGAGCGGATCCGTTGCTCAGCATCCCCTTCAGAAGCGTCTTGTTGTCCGGCACCTGTCTGTTGGCCCCGATTTCGAAGAGATTCAAGGGAAACACTTTCGGCTTGCGGCTGTTGCGCAACGGGGCCGCGTTCTCGGCAATCATTTCGAGGAATTGCGGGATGATATTGGGACTGGGATAGAGTTCGATGTCGGAGGCTAGCACGTAGTGCGTTTGGGCCATTTCGCGGGCAACGTTGCGGCCCACGTTCACCGGATACAGCAGTTTCTTCTGCGTCTTGTACATCTGGTCCAGCGAGGCGTTCATGAAGGGTGCCGGTTGCGAACAGTTGTAGGGCTCTTGCAGGACTTTGTCGTGTCTTGGCACCTTCAAATTTTCAGATTTTTTAATTTAATTTTTATAAATAAATTTTTTTAATTATAACAAAGTTTGATTTTTTGTTTGCTTTTTGTAATTACTGCAAGAAATATAATTTTTTTAGTTAATTTTGGTATTATTTAAAACTTTTAATTTTATTCTAAGGAAATTTCAATAAATTTTAATGAAGTATTTTAAAATTTTCAATTAATTTTACTTTTAATTTAATATTATAAAAATGACAAAATATTAAATTAATTTCGAAGGGATTTTTTAATTAGTTCCCTTTTCTTTTTATTATAAATTTTTAATTTATTCAAAAAGTAATTTTTGGCTTAAAAATGTTGTTAAAGACATTTTATTTGAATTAAAAGAGTAATTTTTATTTAAATTTTTAAAACCATATTTTTATATTAAACTTTCTTCTTAAATTTAAGTAAAATTTGCTTTATTATTTCAAATAAAAAGTCTTTAAGAACTTTTTTAAGCAAAAAAAAGCAGAAAAAAGTTTCACATTAGTTTTTTAACAGAAAAAAAAAGCTCCTAAAACTTTCAAAGCAAGGAAAATTTAATTTTCACTTTAAATAACAATTTAAAATCGCCAAAAAAGCCTTAAAAACTTTTTTCTTTAGTCACCCAGTATTTAAATCAAGTATAAAATAATTAAAATGAAGACATTGCGGAAGAGACAATAAAACGTTTTATTGTTCTTTAAGAGGCGAGAAGTGGAGACCGCAAAATATGTGTCTATTGTAAATGCAAATGGTTTATAAAATGTGGGTGAAGACTGAAGAAGAAGAAGAATAAAGAGATAGTTGTTGTTATGAGTGAAATGAAGTGAAGTGTCAGTGTGACTAAGATGACTGAAATCGAGAGTATAGTTTCACTTTGAAGCTCTCAGCTCTGAGGCTCTCTTAATGAATCGATGCCATTTATAGGTCGAATCGATGTAACCTTTCATAAATCTCTCAAGACCCATTGTCTAAAGAAAACTTTTGTTTACTATTTTCACTTAAAGAATCCCTGGTTTAAATTTTTTGAATTTTTTCTTTCATTTTTAAAAATTTTGTTTCATTTTGTTTACTTATTTTACAATTTTTTTATTTATTTAAATTTCCCAAAGAAATTGCATTTTAAATCAAGCAAAAAACAACTAAAAAAATTAAATAATTTAAAAAGAAAAAAGTTAAATTTTATGAAAAGTTTTCCAAGAATGTTTTCAAGTAGTTTTCCTCAAAGAATATTAGTTACTTGGAATTAGGGGCAATAAACGCTGCGGACAATAAAAAGCGATCGATTTAAATTTAAAGTATTTTTAAGGGTTTGCAATGCGTTTGCTTTAGCGTTAGCGTTAGCGTTAGCGTTGACAAATACTTTCGAAAATATCCTGCATTACCATTAGCATTCGTCGTGCAAAAGACTGTTAAAGCTAAAGTCTTTACACGCAAGCGGAACTTTATTACATATAGATAGCAACAAACTATTTATTCATTTGTTTATTTCCATATATTGTGTATAATGTACAACATTATGTGTATGTGAAAATGTGTAAATATACCTTGTTTAAATAAATGAACAACGAATAACGAACAAGGAACAAGAAAGACCAAAGAGAAAGAAACAGTAAGCATACAAAGAATGTGTTCGTTCGATATGTTGGCAACAACTGCGAGTACAACTCTAAAGACTCTAAAGACTAAAGGTAAATTTGTCGTCAAGAAACAATTGCGAAATTCCTTCAATTCTTCTTACTTCTTTCTCCTTACTTCTTAGTCAGTATACTAAGTCAGTACTGATTTGTGGTTTACTGCTTACTTCTCAGTTCCTTATTCTATTGGAAACATTGTTTAAATGTTATTCTGTTTTATGTTACATTGGTTTGTTGCATGTAAAGTACGTGGAAAATACTTCTTGAAGTTAATTTGTAAATAATAAATTATTTTTTTCTTAAAAAAAAATTGTAATTGAATTTAAAATTTATTAATTAAAAAAAAAATTAAGGAATGAATTAAAAATTTGAAGTAAAATAAAAATTACATTTCCAATTAGAAAAAAGTCCTTTGCCTCTGTTAAAGAAAGAAAAATACTTTCCTTAGATGCTTTTAACATCTATTTAAAATTTGTAAAACAAAAACTAATTTAAAAACCTTGTGGAAAAAGACATTAAAATTGCGACATGGTGTTTTTTTTTTAATTTTAATTAACTTTAATTTACTCTTTAAAAATTTGAATATTGTTTTGAAAACTTTTTTTAAACAATTCCTCATTATTTAATCATTTCTTTGAAACTTTTCACTTCACTTCAAAACGAAAGAAAAATACTTTCCTTAGATGGTTTTAACATCTATTTAAAATTTATAAAAAAAAAAAAACAAATTTAAAAACCAATAAAGAAAATTAACATGGTGTTATTTTTTTAAATTTTAATTAACTTTAATTTACTCACAAAAAAATTGAATATTATTTTAAATACGTTTCTGAAACAATTATTTAATATTTATTAATTTTTTTTAAATAATTTTTGGATATTGAGAGCATAGTCTTTAAGCTAACAGCTATCAACCTAAAAAAGACTAAAATAAGCTGCGAAATTTATTAAAAATTTTATAAATTCCATCTAAAAGCATCTATAACAAATAATAAAAACTTTTTTCCTATGTAAAATAGTTTTCTTGAAACAATAAAACAAATAAATTATCAAAAATCCGAAAGAAATAAATCCTTTACAGTTTTTTTCTTTGTAAAAATGAGCCATCCAGTGCATAAAAAACACCTTTAAAGTACTTAAAATTAATTTACCATTCTTTAATTATAATTTTATCGCTAATTGTAAATATTTCGTTGATAAATTTAATTGTTGAAACAAAAATGGGAGACAATTAAAGAGTAATTCAATTGAACGAAAAAACGTCTGGGCATATGGTGAAAAGTCCTTTCTCTCCAAAACCAAATGAATTTATTAACTTTTGCTGTTGCTGTTGCTGCTGCTGTATTATTCATTAAAAAATCGAGTGCAATGCAATGTAATGCAATGGAAGGCAGTCAGGCAGAGGCAATGGCAAAGGCGACACATGAAATATTTATAAAGTTATACTGCTAATGAATACAAATTAATTATTGCTTTTTAGTCATGGTCTACTTAGTGTCATTGAATCGGATTTATCGATACTTTCGATTCGCGTTGCGTTGGTTTCACTTATTTATTATTATTTTTGTATTGAATTTGCAATCGCAATTGCACCTACCTACTTTTATTTATACTTTTTCGTTTTCAAAAATATCCTGTTTTCCATTTTTTCTTTTCTTTGCTTTTTTGTTTTTTTTTTAATGGAAAAACATTAAAACATTTAATTTCCACGTAAATTACTAAAAGTCTTTAATTGTAATTAATTTACTGGCTGTTTATTATATATTTTAGCTCTTAGTAAATATAAACTAAGCAATAAACTAATAAATAATAAGTAAAAGCTTATAAGAAATGGTCGTTGAAGTGAAATACTGCTGGTTTTCTTCTCTCTTTTAGCAGTTTCTTATTCAATTTCAAGGCCGCGTTTCACATTTGCGGATATACATTTAGTGCATACTTTTTTTTTATTGACTTTCAAGGACGAAAAGTTAATTAAATTAAGTATTAAAAGGACATTCTTTAAGAAATATATATTTTTTAATTATCTCTGTATATTTTTTTTTGGTACTTTTTTCTGTCTCTATGTTAAAAAAAACTAAAAATTTATGAAAATATTAGATAATTGATATTTAATTCATCTAATGAGGTATATTTTAATTTATTTTAATTAATAATATAAAATATTAATAATATATTTTCACCTGATAAATAAATATGATGATTTTATAGCACATAATTTTCGCTCCGTTAGTTTCAAGTGGTTTTTATTCTTCTTGTATTAAATTATTTATTTGAAAATTCTAATGGAAAATGCAAATGAAAAATTCATAAACAGCACAGTATTGATTTTTATCTCTCAGGAATTGACTAGTAATGATATTTACAATTACTTTTTGCATTTGTTTATTGTTTTATTTAATTTATTTATTAATTGTTTTTAGTTTTACTTAATAATTGCGTTTCGTTTTATTTATTAATAAAATATAGTATAGGAAAAACAGAAATTAGTTTTCCTACTTTAACTTGAGTAACTTTTTTTAATTAAAATTTTCAATTATAAAGATTACATGCTTTTCAATTTTATTTCTTCGATTTTTTAAATTTTATGTTTATAAAACAGTTTATTTTTATGCAAAAATTAATAATTTTAATTTATTACTAAAATTTAAAAGAAAAAATAAAATTTCTGTTATTACTAGTTTTTAATTAGTTTTTCAAATTATTATAATTAATGATGATGACTATTTTAACATAAGAAAGCTCTTTTTAATTTGTTTTAATTATTATTTTTTGGTAAAAACATATTTTAAGTACTTTTTTTTGTTAAAAACTTAGTTCATTAGTTCAATTAGACAATTTTATTAATAAAATAGATAATTCAAATTTTATTATATTTTAACAAAAGAAAAATAATTTAAAAATCTTGCGGAAAGTATTCATTTTAATGTGACAATAAATTTTAGGAAAAATAAATAAA
>JASKGO010008205.1:0-75208 GCA_030556065.1 Holobus sp. GC000080 | reverse complement strand
TTTTTTTTGTTTCAGATTTTTCTAAGAGGAAGTCATAGGACTTTATTGTCCTTTCTAATTAATCCATTTTCTTACGTATTGTAAAATAATTACATTGTTAATTTTAGGTCTACCGAGCCATCATGATGGATGACCAGTGATAAAAGTGCTTATTTATTTATTTCAATTTTAAATAATTTATTTACATAAGTTACATTTTGTGTTTTATTTTTCGCGCCCGTTTTCCGGAAATTTATTAATCGCGATTGTATCTGTTTTTATCCTTTCCTTATCCTTTCCGGCATGCTTTTCCTGTTGGTTATAAATTAATAATTAATAATTAATTTTTAGAATTTTTTATTAATATTTTGTCTGTTTTAGGTTTCGGATGTTTTGCTTATTAATTATTGCACCACCTTTGCTTTTTATTATTAATTTATGCACTTTGTTTTAGCTTTTCTTAGTCAAATCACTTCGTTGGTATCATCTTAAGTTTGTTCATTTGGTTTGCTCATTCATCTAATTGTTAATTTGTTATATAATTTGTATTTATTAAATTAATAAAAAAATGATTAAAAAATAGTAAGTAATGTGTCCATTGAATAATTATTAATCATTGTTTTGTAAGTTATTAATAATTATTTAGTGGGGGTCAGTGGTGGGTCCATTACTTTTTAATCATTTTTTTATTGTTATTAATATTTTTAATTATTAGAATTGTCTCTTTATAAAGAGATAGAATTAGTAATGTAATAAGTAATGTGTCCATTGAATATTTATTAATAATTAATTTCTAGTTATTAATAATTATTTAATGGGGGTCAGTGGCGGGTACATTACTTTACTAATTCTTTTTTTGAATCATTGTTTTTGTTCACAGATAGAAGTCCATTCTTAACATTTACATAATTTATTCCTTCAATTCCTATAGGTAAGATACAGTAATATAACATTTATCAGCTTATCAAAGTAATTAAAATTTATGTGGTAATCGGTTTGTAGAGCAGCGTGGTAACATATTTCTTCCGGTACCGGTGGGTTGCACTCAGAACCATCACTCCATCTTTGATGGAAAGAGCATACAGATGGTTCAACATCACATGGTTTGGTTCTGGCAATAAAGTAGGTTCACACTGCAATATAAACTTAGGTAAATATACAAAATTCAATTAAAAAGAAAAAATGAAAATAAAAGTAACGTACGGAAAGCGGGGTGTCCTTGTTTAAAATAACTTGCAATAAATGGGGCGGCAAAACAGGTGGTCCAGAAACCTTCTCCCATGGTTTATTAGTGGGAATTTCTTGAGAGTACTCCTTTTGCACATCATGAGCAGTATTCTCACTGTCTTTGTCCAAAGCTTGGAACACTTCAAAATCAGACTTCCGCACTGATATCTGATTATTGATCTCTCCAATATCATCCTCTACCACTTTAGTGGATGGATCATTTTTCCATTCACCATCCACATAGTACTTGTACTGATGCTCTCCCTCTGGCAAATCTATGATTGTTACAAAATCCCCATGACTCTTTACCATTGGAATGGTCTTCCATTCACTGAATGTGCCACAAATAAATACTTCATTGCCTCCACCTTCCCAGCGAAACACTGTTGGTGTTTTGTCACTCACATTTATCTGACTCCCTAAACATTTCCCAAATATTTTTGTAATTTAAATATTAAAAAATAAATAAAAGAAAACACATGGTTTACCTTCCGAAACTGTGTTGGCTCTGGGTCGCGAAGCACATTCCCTGGGTGCAGAACGGGAGAAATAAGGGGGCTCCTCTTCATCCTGAGATCCTTGCAGGATCAATTTAGGTTCGGGTTTCTTATCGAATGTAAAAGCCTGATTTTCGTCTTTAAATGGGGATGATGGGACCACTTCGCCTGGTTTTTGGCGATCCCTAGGGACATTACTTCCTGCATTGCCCATTATTTACGCATTTTTTTCAAAACTTTCCAAACACAAATTAATCAATTGCGTCAAAAACTAATTACGCGTCAAAGACAAATTATAACCTGAAAAAAATTTTGCTCTGATTTTAATTTTTTGATTTTTGCAGTTCTCAGTTTTTTGGAATTTGCACGAAAAAATTAAAATGAACTTTAGAGGGATTTTGCGATTTCCTCAAATAATAAGACTGCAAAAACGTTTATATGTTCGAGATGTTTATGAACCGCCTTATTTAGAGGTATTTTTAATATTAATTAATTAATTTTATTAAAGAAAATTAAAATGATTTTTTTTTTAGGATTTAAAACCAAAAATACCTCTTTTGGATCCCTTAAATATTCATCTAAGAGGCCACGACTTTGCCGTCTTAGAAAACTACCAATCTTTTGTACATTCATTAGCTAAAAACATGGACATTGATATAGAAGAAAGTTGGGCTTTGCCTGCACAAAAAATGCAAGTAACAACTTTTAAACCCAACAGTGAAATTGTTAATTCAACATACAATCTTAACATTTACCAAAGGATTGTTCAAGTAGTTGATGTTAACACAATCCAAGTATTTATTTTTTCTATTTCTTATTTCAATATTTTTTTTTAATTAAATTTTTTTAGTTGCCTCTCTTAGTACGGGCAATTGAAGCTAGTACACCAGAAGGAGTTGATGTTGACATCTACAAACATGAAAAACATCACGAAGAAGAAAGATACATACCTGACCAAGAGTTACTGCAATTAAAACACGACCTGGAAGAAATGGGAGGTCCTAGCAAAAAGAAATCTTAGTAAAAATAATGGTAGGTTAATATTTAATATATAAAATATAGAAAAGTTTAAATAATGTGAGTATTTAAAAAATTATTGGTCGCCTCCTGTAAGTATTAAAACAACTAAACAACTCCAAAATGTACGACGGTAATTTTGGGTTGCGTAGGAGGACTATCATTTTGTTCGCGACGAATTGGCGCAAAATCTTTCAGGTAATCCTCGTTGGGATGGCAGAGAGGTAAACTGTCCGCCAACTCTTTTTGTGGATCGGTCACATGTGCTGGCGGAGCTGGTCTAAGAGGACGTTTCACTTCCGGTACTATAAAGGCCGTCACAGTATCGGAAAATTTTACTTTCGCCTGCGCCTTTTTGCTACTGCTGCTGGCAGAATTTACGTTGGGAATATTGGAAACACTAGGTACAGGTAATGGTGGAATTTCCCTTGGCGGTGGAAATTTCGGTCTTGTTGTTGGCGGTAAATAAGGCACTCTTGGAGGCAGTGTAGGTGTTAGTCGCGGATGTACTGAAGGCGGTATTAAAGGTATTCCAATATTATTATAAGCTGCCACTGGCAAGGGTGGCACTGGAATGTTCTTGTTTGGAAGTCGAATCTTCGGCAGATCAATGTTGGGAATTGGGGGTACATAAGTTTTGTAAGTTTTCGGAATTGGATTATTGAAGTTTGTACTGAGGTAATCGCTTGGTTCTGTTTTTGATTCGGTGTTTTCTTCTTCTGGTAAATTGCTTTCATTTGAGGAGTCCGAACATTGCGAACACGAGCTTTTCGAACAGTAAGATGCTGAAAATTTATACAAATTAATAATTTTCCAAGGTAAAAGTTTCTTAATTTTACCATCACTAGAACAACGGCTTAATAGAGAAGATGCTTGTGCTCTGGCTGCTGCAGCCATTTCCGTTTCCCCAATTTTCACGGCTATATGGTACAAATCCATAAATAAATCGTGGTGTCCTAAATCAACGGCCAACAGGAAAGCCATTTCGTACATTTTCGTCCTGACTAATTGATGAAAGAATTTCCTCGTTAAATTTTTCACCTAAAACTCCCAATTATTAAAAAAAAATCTTTAAAAATTAAATTACTTGAGGTCCATATTTGTGTTTAGTTTCCGTCCTCAAAGGAGCTGCAGGACAATGGAAACATCCTAAAGCTTTTTGCAGTAGTTGAGCAGTTGCTTCGGTTAATGGTAACTTCAAAATCAAAGTTACAATTTTCTGTAAAGCTATAAAAGCACACTCGTCAAAATCCCAATTGAGCAAGAGTCCTATCGCTTGTTCGTATTTTTCTAAATTTAAATACGTTTGCATCAACGGCAAAAAGCTGAGGGAATTTTTAACGAATTTTAAGGACACTAAAGGTCCTTGGTTTAAACACAGTAGGATATCTGTAGGTCCCCAGAAGACATTTTCTAAATTTTGCTGTCTCTGCATGTAACTGGAAACATCTAACAGGACATTGTCAGCAAAGTCTTCGTTATTTAGTTGTGGTGCTAAACAATTTAAAGCTATATCATAATACTGCAAGTGTCCTTTTTCATTTGCAACGACCATTAAAGATTCGCTGCAGTGCCATGCTAGATGCGCCGGTATAAAGGATATTTTAATTGTCCTTGTGGATCCTTTGTTTCTGTCCAGTAAAGCTAAACTGCCATCAATACATCCCAAAATCAAATAATTTTCGTTGTGACTTAAAGCACTACTGCAAACTTGTGTTTGCAAAGGCACTAAAGTTACCATCATTCTCTTTAAAACATTTCCCACAAGTTCTAATAAACATACTTCAACAGAAACTTGCCCTCTTTGGGATATTTTCTGCTCAACCACTATGAGGCTCCTTGGAGTTTTCCTACTAACAACCACTTTAATTGGTTCTGCATCTGTTTTCTTATAAGACAACAAATCAGGTCCTCTGCTGCCAATCCAATAAAGATGCAGATTAGCTCTTTGATGGTCCTTGGCAATTGGACTCCATGGTTGTGGATGGTCTACTTCTGTTTTGCCCCAAATTACTAACCACTCATCATGTAAACTCAAATATTTCCTTGAGCCACTTTCCAAGGTCCAACAATCTTTGCATAGACCTCCATAGCCAAAGACTCTTCCATCTTTGCAGATGACCACCACTTGGCTATTGATTATGACACCATTAACAATCAGTTCATTTTGGATCTTCACACTGAGGGATTTATCAAAGTTGATATTGTGTGGATATCCATTTGTTGTTAATTTTATATGCACTATGAGTCCTCTTGATAGCAACAATTTAATATCATTGTCTTTCCAATGGCAGTGAATTATTCGATACTGAAATAGTGCTTCTTCTAATTCTTGCAGTTTCTCTTTTAGTTTTTCTGGGCGTTTGTTTGGAATATGGCATTTTAGTCCTTTTATTTCCAAGTATTGTTTCTTGCAATTAAAATAATCAGAGTGTTCTTTTTTTGTGCAGTATCTGCAATTTGTTTTTTTTGTTTTTGTAATTTATTGCTAGTTCTATTATTTGATAGTTTTACTTACTTGGAGGCTTTGTAGTCTGTATTTTTTATGGAAATGTCTTCGTTGGTACTCCAAAAATGAATTTCGTTTTGAAGGGACAACATTCTGTGTCATTTATTGTTCATTAATTACATTTTTAATTTTTACTGTTGTTGTGTTGGGTCATCCACTTGTTGGAATTGGATATCATATGCTTCTGCGCACGCAACTTCTTCACTTCTTAAGAAATGCGGAGGTTTTTAGTCCTCCGAGCAAGTTACCCAGGTTACCGTTAGGAAATTCTACATTAATTAGCTTCATTGCTGTAGCTAGGCATTGGTAACGGCTTATTAAAAAAAAATTAATGCTTAGTTTTTGTGATTTAGTTAAAAGGGTTTAAAGTGGCGAATTTTCTTTATAATAAACTGCTGCTGCAATTTTAATAATTAAAACTAAAAGTTTTTGAAAGCTTAAAATTGAAATATCGAATTTATTATTTCATATTAATTAATAAATAACAACAATAGAAAATTTGTACGTCATAAAAGAGGCATTAATTCGCTATTGGTAAATTTATCTAATTAGCAATAATCAATTAAAATTAGTGCATGTTATTGGTGTGCAAGTATCAAATGTATTCGTAGTAATCGTCGTCGAATTCTTCTGGCGTGCAGAAGAAAAACTCGACCAAATTTAGAATAGGTCCGCGCGAAAATGGATTAAAATACCGCCCCCGCTTGTCTCTCAAATACGAGTACCGCTTGTAATTAAACATTTCGTTCGTGGTGAGATTCATACAAGCGTGTAGTACCTGTAATGAAAACACCTCTTAGAAAGAATCTTTTTTTATAATTTTACAAACTCACAGAAGTGCAGGTGAGAATCCATCCAAGACCGGAAAATACAAAGGCCTCCAGCAGTCCTAAAATATATAGAAATCCAAAGCCTTCGATGGCGATGCAATAAGTTGCAAAGTAAATGGTGATTGAACAATTGACAGCCACGCTCATCACAAATAAGAAGAACCAGGTGCGGTTCCTCAAGCCTATGCAATTGTAGATAAATGGGCAGTGATGATCGAAGTAAGACACGCAGCGATTGCAAATGCGACAATGTTTGGCTCGCAATGGGCGCAAACATCGGCAAGTGTGACACAAGCGATTTAAAATTGCATTGCGTTTCTTCCATTTGTCGAAGTACGGAATTTGTTTGATTGCCCTGTAGTAAGATTCGGAACTCATGGGCACGTAGCCTGGATCCTTGCGGTTTGCCACCACCCAACAGACCCACATTACCACGTTCCAGTAGATGAAACAGTAGTGCGAACCGCGCAATAAGTTCCATGTGACTGGTACCACCCTGATAATGTACATTGGATAGCCCCAAAACAGAACCGAGACCATAAAAAATATAAGGGGCGCTTTAGAATTTCCTGCTTTTCCGAAAATCAGGCCCCAGACTTCGTTAATTGGCGGGAACCAACTGCTACGTCGTTTTTTCTCACTCTGCAGGACTTGAACAATGTCCCCATGTCGATGGCTTTGTGCCAACATCAATGGTGTCTTGTCATTTTTATCTAAAGGTTCTAATTCTATATTACTCTGAAAAAATAACCGCGCAAGAAATTTAAAATACTTGAAAATTGTATAAACTATATTTACCTTTTCGCATAAAATTTTCACGCAAGCCACGTTGCCTGATAAGCAAGCCAGGTGCAATGGTGTAGAGCCAAAGTGATCAGGTTGCTGTAAATTAGCGCCTGAATAAATCAAAAGCCTTATCAAATCCGCGTGCCCTTTGTAGGCTGCCCAGTGCAAAGCGGTGTCTCCGTTTATGTCCATCAATTGGTTCATGGCGCCCATTCCAAGCAAATAGGCTGCAGTGGCTGTTCGCCCAAACATTGAGGCCGTCATCAGAGGGGTCAACCCTTTGAAATCGGCAGCATTCACTGCGACTCCTGCTTGAAGAAGCAGTTGGACCACTGCAGAGTGTCCTTTGCGACATGCCCAATGAATAGGTCTTGGTCCTTGCGTTCCTAGACAACTCAAATCTATGGGGGCTCCTCTGTCCACCAAGTAACGCATGATTTCCACGTTGCCATCGAGAGCTGCCCAATGGGCTGGTGTGTAACCCCATTCATCCCGTTCGCTTAAAATTTGCGCTCCGGATTTATCTACTAAGTCTTCAACTTCTGATATTTCTCTGCAAAACAATTATTTGTTTTGTTACTATGGTTTTCTTTTTATTGTGCCTAAAATGTCATTATGTCATTTTTGATTTTTGTAATTGAAATAATATTTCTGTTTAAAAAAACTAAAAAGAAACTAAAAGTTCAAATGGCTTCAAAAAGTTTAACTGGTGGTATTTCTAAAAACTTTAAAGCTATGTGGGGCATTCAATTATTAGCATGTCCTCCTGATGGATCCGATAAAGGACCCCTGTGTGAAAGAGGTGCAGCCTTAGAAAAGGAATTCTTTTACAAAAAGGTGCCAAAATAATTTTTTCTATTATTATTTATACCAATGTCTATGTAATTAAAGAACAGGGCTGATGCAGAACGATACAAAAAATGTTTGGAGAAACAAAGGCGCAAAGAAAAAGACGAAAAACAGAAAAAAGATTCTTCGGAGGCCAATGAAGAATGCAAATAATAAACAATATCTCTTTTATGTTTTCCTTACCCGCCTTTAACTATGTCGAAAATACTTTTTTGTGTTTGTTCCGCAATTTCCGCCTCCGTTAGGTTGGAATCGCGCGTAACGGAGGCGGCGGGGTGGTCTGCATCCGCAACCATACTGCAGGAGGTCTGCGGCAGGGCCCACACACTGCGGGCCGAGCCCGGACTTGGAAACACCTTGCAAAGCGTTCTGCAGCTTTTTTTCTTCGTTTGCTTTGAAAAATAAACGACGAGAATTTCCAAAATCAGCGGAAAATTTCTCTGCAATTATAGAGACCTCTTTTCATTGATCAAAATGCGCACGAGGTTTTCAGAAATCGATTTTCCAATTTTCCCTAGGTCGGAAAATGCGCAAGCGCTCTCTTTCTTAAAACCAATTTAAGGGGAAATTTTCCAAATTATCTTTATTGCTTACTGTTAATGATCGTTACATGCAATTATGCTATCATTAGTATGGCAAAGTCCTTTGTTTGGTAACCGGCATTTAATTATTGTTTATTTTCTAACTGTTTGCACTGAAAACTCATTTCTTTCCTGATTAGATAAGAATGTTGTTGGTGTTTCGGAATAGTGCGTTAGTAAATTTTAAAGTGAGCGCCTAGGTGGTCACATGACCAGCAGCAGTAGCCAAAGGCCAAAGCAGAACAAGAACTAGTAGTCGATGAACAGCTGATCAGTTACATTGTTCCTTTACGTTGCTATAACATAATTTTAATCAACAATCAGAAACAAAAAATGTGATCGCTCAATCCAAAAAGTAAAAAATTGAATAAAAAATGGATTTAGCAACAAATACAAGACCTCTTCTGGAAGAGTCGGATTCCGAAGAAGAAACTGTTGATTTAAGGACGCAAACTTATCAGGAAGCCAATATTATTGTTAAGGATAGCAAACCCTTGTTTAGACAACAAGAGCCCAGGGATAAGTACAATTTGGCCTACATGATTTTTTATTTGTTAGGGATGACCACTTTGTTACCATGGAATTTCTTTGTTACTGCTGATGATGCAAGTACCATTCTGTCCTCCTTTTTTTTTGTACTAATTTGGCATTGTTTTCAGTATTGGATGTATAAATTTAGAGATGTGAATAGGACAGTTTTCACATCGATTAATGATAAGAGGACCCCTTTACAAGCAGAGTTCACTTCCTATGTAAGTGTTGCTTCCTCCTTGCCTAACATTGCATTTCTTGCTTTGAACACTGCAATGACACACAAGTAAGTGCAATCAATAATAAGTGTTGAATTCAATAAACAAAACAAAAAGCGGAATTTTTATGTTTTAAGGATATCACTGCACAAACGCGTAATTGGTTCATTGATTTTTATGCTGCTACTGTTTGTTATCACGACGACATATGTGAAAATAAACACTGATTCATGTAAGTTGAAAACATTCATCCTTTATCTGTTTTATTGGCAAATAATAACAATTTTGTAATTGCAGATCAACAGCTGTTTTTTGTAATTACACTAGGAACTGTTGCATTGCTAAATGGTAACGTAACAGTAATAATATTTGAATTTTCCTTTAATGTTCTAATTCTTTTTTCATTGTAGTTGCCAGTGCAATTTTAGCCGGATCAATTTTCGGAATAATTGGGAAATTTTCTTCGAAATATATTACAGCAACAGTTGGCGGACAAGCATTGGGCGGCATTTTCGCAGCCCTAGCACAAATTTTAGCTTTAAGTGTTGGGATCTCACCCACTTTCAGTGCGTTTTTGTACTTTATAGTGGGCACCTTTATGATATTCATGTCGCTTTTGGCCTATGTAGTACTGGCCAAAAGCATATTTTTTAAATTCCACCTCAACGATCACGCCAAACCTGTCGATATACAAGAGCCATTGAGGCCTAGGATAATTTGCCATCGACAGATCTTTAAGAAAATTTTACCGGAAGCTCTAAGTGTTTTTCTAGTGTTTGCCATCACTCTAAGTGTTTATCCTGGTGTTACCGTACTCATAGAAAGCGAAAACAAAAGCTCAGGGACTCCATTTACAAGTAATTTATTTGGTGTTTGCTTAAAATTAAATTATTTTTTTTTTTTTTGAATATTTTTAGATACATTTTTTGTACCAGTGGTAGCTTATCTACTCTTTGGATGTGGAGATTATGCTGGTAGACTCTTAGCAGGATATTTCCAATTTGTAAGTTTTATTTAATTTAAAAATATTATTTAATAATCTGAATTTATTTTTATTTTAGCCTAAAAAAGGATCCTGGATAAGTATCCTTACAATAATTCGATTAATTTTCATACCATTATTTCTACTTTGCAATGCTCAGCCGCGTCATTCTTCGATACCTGTTCTAATTGACAGAGATTACTGCTATGTTATTATCATAATTTTGTGCTCTTTGAGCAACGGATATTTGACGAATCTGATTACAATTTGCGTGCCGCGTTTAGTTGAACATCACGAAAAGGAAACTGCCTCTTCTATCATTACGGTTTTTATCGGTTTGGGATTAGGGGTAGGTTCTTGTATAAGTTTAGTCATCGTTAAATTAATTTAGACAAATTTTATCTTTTTTAATGGTTCAAATGTTTTGCTTTTTAATATGTTTGACCCAAGAATATAATAGTTAATAACAAAGAAAAGGACTATTTCGGAGGTTCTAAGTTTTTATGTAATAGGTGTTGGAAATGATTCACGTTTCGTATTATTGGCTCCAGGTTTTTCTTGTAAGTATTATAAGTGAGATGTTCCAGTTCTATTTCCGATCCTTTCTTGGCTATTTCAACTACTTTATTTACTGTTTGTTTCTCTTCTTTTTCTATTTTCTACAAAAAAAAATAATAATGTAAATTTAATTTTTTTATGGTTGTTAAGGAAAGTGGAGTTACCTTTAGTTCAGCTTCTGTTGTTAGTTTTGCTTCGAGGATTTTCTTAGTGAAGAGCAATAAGGGGTCTTTTGTTTGTCGCACTTGGGTGATTTCATCGCGTTTCCTGTAGGAGGTTCCAGGATCGGACATTGAATGTCCGTAGTATCGGTACATTTTGAATTCTAAAATAATGGGCCCCTTGCCTGCCATGCACCAATCTATTGCGTAATTTGACGCTGCCATACATGAGATTAAATCCATTCCGTTTACCTAGTTTTTAATTATTAAAAAAATATTTTTCTTACTTTTTTTTCTAAGCAGTAAAATGTCGGTAACTTTGAACTTTAACAACTTTTTTAAAATATTCGGTTAACCACTTTTTAATGCTCAGAAAAAAAAACCATAAGAAAATAGTTTATCTTGTATAATATTAATTACCTGAATTCCTGGAATGAATTCGCATCTCTTGTAATATTGGTCATCGGCACTAGAGCGTTCTGCGGAAGTGCCCATTCCGTAAAGATTGTTTTCACAAATAAAAATCACAGGCAACATCCATAATTTACTAATGTTGAAAACTTCAGCCACTTGTCCCTTTTAATTTATTGCTTATTTTTTAGTTATTCCAAAAGTTGTTAATGTTTATTTCATTTTTTTATTCTCTTTTATTTGATTATTAAATTAATTAATCATAAAATTACCTGATTGGCAGCTCCGTCGCCATACAAAGTAAAAGATACTCCTTTTGTATTTAAATACTGATGCATTAATCCTAAACCCACTCCTAAAGGAACCTAAAATTGAATAAAAAAAAAATCGTAATTAAAGAATTAATTAATAAATTAACTGAAATTGAATTGTTACCTGTGAACCGACAATTCCATTTCCACCATAAAATTTCGGTGCGTACAAATGCATCGAACCACCTTTACCATGACTGCATCCATCCTTAAAACCCATCAGTTCTGAAAAGACGGAATGCAAATTGTATTTGGAAAAGAAATACAAAAATGCATGACATCTATAAGAAGTTATTAAAGTGTCTTGGTCTCTTCTAGTGTTGAAAATTGCGGTTGCCCCTGCTTCCTATAATTAAATTTCTTGTATTTATTTTTAATATTTTATGTTTTTTTTAATATTTTTTAGATTTTTTTTTAATTACTTGTCCACTGTATAAATGGCAAAATCCCCTTATAGTGCGAGTTTGATAAAGATCAGCTATAACAGTTTCCATTCGACGAATGGCTTGCAATTCCCGGTAGATTTTCAAAGCGGTTTCCGTGTCTAAATCTACTGTTTTACTTGGAGGTTCATCTAATTGGTATAGTTGAAATGGCTGCAATAATTTGTTTTTAGCTTTTTTATTGGAAGTTTGAAGAAAAGAAACCTCTGATGGAATTTTAGCACTGGCATTTCGGCATGGGGAAGTGGTTAAACTTTTTGCTGCTTTTTGGAAAATGGTTTTTTGTAAAGTTAATAATTTTTCCATGATTTTTTGTAGTTTCAGTATTTTACTGGTTCTTTAGAACATTGCAAATTGTTTCTTTAAATTTTCAATTTTAATTGTCAAATTTGCAAATATCATTTTTTTAACCTTTTTACATTTTTAAACGTTTTCACTGACCAGCGCTTTCATCATAATTCCCGAATTTTTTTAATGCTTTTTCCCTTAAAAAAAAAAGAAAATTATATATTTAATTGTGTATTCCTTTTATTAAAACATTTTTATTACATTATTCAATTACTTGTCCATCATTCTACAAATACCCCTTGAAAAAACAAGTACACTTATGGTATTATTGAATACACAAATCAGTCTATGAGTTTCACAAATTTTAAGTAGTGATAACCACTGATATCCATCAATTAGAAAACCAAAAATAAAATAGTGCTGTTGGTGGAAGAACCATACATAACATTCCTTAATTTTTAGTTTTGTAAAACCCCATGCGTGCATCACTAAAATTACATTAAATAGTTGGAAGACCAGAGAGGGTGCCATTAAAACTACATAAAAATAAAAATCAAATAATAAATTACAAAAAAAAAAACATGAAAAAGGTGATATTTAGTAATAATAATTGTACTAAAAAAAAAGCCGAAACAATCAATCTTTTTCCTTGGTCTTGCTCTTCTTGCCGAATCCAAACAACTTCCTTTTCTTTTTCTTACTATCATCGCTTTCCACCACTGAAGAATCCGAATAAACATCCTCCTCCACAACCGCCGATTCTTTCTTAATTGACCTATGCTGCAGCTGTAAACTGCCAGCTCTATTTTCTAAACTTAAAGGGTTACTGCTATCACCGAAGGCCGCTTTTGGTCTTTGCATTGTGGCTTCTAAAGGTGCCACCGAGTCCTTCGGAAGGACACCCAAGGAAAGCGATTTTTGCGGCGCAGTACAAACATTATTATTGCTTATAGTTTTCGAGGAAGACATGCTGTTTAATTGCGGCGTCCAATTACTTCTGAAATTAATTAATTTTGTTAGTTTTCATTAGTTCAATAACTAAATTATTTTGTTGAAAAGAAATTACGTTTCGCCTCCAATGAGAAAAGAAACGGTTGAACGTGTTGTAGTATTGTCATTGATGTCTTCTTCCTGTTTACTCGTTTCGCTTCCGGAGGAATCCACTTCTTTCCATATTAGCGATGGATGCGACTCGTATTGTCCTGCATTTATAAAATTTATGATTTTTCAAATAGTTGATTTAAAAATTAGGTAAATGAAAAAAAAAATACAAAAACAAAACAACAGTACAAATTTAATTTATGTTTTATAATTATTTTTTTTTCAACAAAAAAAATTAAATATATAAATCACTAGTAAGAACCATTATAAAATATAAAACTACTAAACTTACAATTTACTTTGTTAAGTAGTAATAATAGTAAAATTAACTAAGAGATTGTTTTTAAGGGATAAAATAGGAAGATAGGAAATCAAAGATCCAACAACTCGACTAAATAATACGTAATAATTAATTAAAAGTACTCTGTAATTAATTATTAAGAAGGCCACAACAAATCACCCAAAGTCGCATTCCGACTCTTCTTCGTGCACGTACTTACCGGTGCTTTGTGCGTATTGAGAACTGGTGTCGTCGTCTAAATCGTCCTGACTATTCATTCGACCTACAAAATTCAGATTTTTTTTTTTAATTATTTTTAGTGATAAAATTGAATTTTTTAGGAAGATTTTTTTTTTTTTAAGAAAAGAAAAATGATAAAAGACAAACCTCTAGAACTAAAATTCCTACTGTAATTATTCTTGTATAGAGCATTCTCTAAAAGTTTAAGTCCATGATTGGCCATAATATTGCAATTGCATAATCTCTCAATTTCCTTCCATCTGTGCACCCTTTCTTGCAATTCAAATGTTACTTCCTTCAAGGAAGACCTAGCTTCCACAATGCTTTTATCCACATCATCAATAGATTTTCCATGAGTTGATACAAAGGCCCCTACTAAACTGCTTCGTTTCCTTCTTAGTTTTTCACACTAAAAAATATTTTTTTTAATTTTTTTTCTAAAATTTTATATTATTTTTTAAATATATTTCCAAATATTTTATTGTTTCAGTGATTGCTTTTTTTTAAGTAATTTTAAAAATTAAGTAAAAGTTTTGGATTTATATTAAAAAAATAATATACAATTTAGAAAGAAAAGAAAAAAAATATAACGTACAGCTTCTCTTGCTTGTTGCAATTGGATTTCTGCAGCTAATTTCTTTTTTATATAGGCTTTGTTTTCTATTTCGTAAGTCAATTGGAGCCATTGCTGCAGTGAAGGAGGTGCGCACCAAGAATCTTTTAATTCCACTTGGGCCAACATCAGCTCATGTCTTAATGCCTTTTTAAAACAAAAAGAAAATTTAAATTCTTATAACTTCCTTTTTTCTAATTTTTTTTTATTTTTAATTAAATTTAATTAAAACCTGCCTCGTTTTCCGCCCTAAGTTGATTAACTTCAGCGTCTGTGAAAATGTGCATGCCATTGGAATCGGACATTGATTTTTGTAATTTCTTTGCTAAATCTTCTTTCTCGCTCTCCACGCTTTCCTGCTGTTGTTTGGCTAATTCAAGTTCCTTCTGCAGCGTCTGCAATTCCTTCTCGGCATGCTGCAAATTCTCCATTTCGCTCACCATCCGTCTGATGTGCCTATTGTACTTTTTGTTCTGTTGCACAGCCGTCCAGAATGCCACAATTCCGGCGATTATTAATCCCACAACGATTAGGTCTTTGTAAAAATGACTCGTATCTGTTGTAATAGCACATAAGTAAAACATTTGTGAAACATGACCGGCTGAAAAATATTGTGTACGGAGTGCGTCATACCTTTGGGCGGACCGAACAGCACTACATCCATCGCTTTCAGCGAAATTTTTTGTTTGTGAATGGGATCTTTGATGCCAAGGACGCTCAAGTAATGATTGTTATTTGCGGCCAACCTGCAATTTGTTCATATTCGCAATATGTGCGCAAACTGATTTCATGTTTTTCATTTCAATTATTTGATTGTGTGGAGGATTACTGCGATGAGCGTACCTGGGCAAATTGGCACCATTGACACGGTGCCTAATGAAATTGTCCACGTACTGCGGCAGTTCGACGTTCTTCACCAGCCATTCGGTGGTCTGTTCGAGCGTCCAGTTATGCACTTCGGATCTTAACCACGCTTCCCAGAGTTCCTTCACGGAGATGTGCATGTCGTCGTTGAAATGGAAGACTTTCTGTCGTTTCTCATAGCCGGAATCAATCTTTAGGTCTTCGCGTAAAAACTACAATTTTTGAATTTAAATTAGCAAAAACAGAAAGGAATAACATAAGGAGTGAATTTTGTACATCTCCTGTTTCTGATAGGTCAATATTGCCATTGGCATCATCATCCAATTGCTTGTGCAGAGCTTTGATGGCTTCCAAACCAAGTTTGTCATTGGAAGCCAAAGCCAAGCAAGCAAAATCGTCGTTGCTGCAAGTATCATAATGATCTGAAAAAACAAAACATGAAAATTGATAATTGTTTTCCAATCTAATATGATCCAAATTCAGGGGGCTCACTTTCTTTATTGACAGCCAGCGAAATGGATTTACTGAGCATGGTGTAGGTATTCTCAGAGGTGTCTTCCTTTTCTTCATTGGTAATCAGAAGATTGTCCGCTTGTACTTGGCACCAGTAAATCATTAAAAATATCCAAAAAGCGGTCCTCCTAAAAATCATTTTTGATTTGTTTTTTGATGCTTAACCTTCAATAATTTCCATCTGATCCATTGCGTTTACGAGCGATTTTTTTCGATGTTTGTAGAGTTTATTGTTCTGTTTATGATCTTATCATAATTTTGATGTAATTAATATCACACAGGTTGAACGCGGAAGGGTTTTTCAAGCGACAAGGTTATCGGACATTTGTGGCTTTTTTCGATGCGATTTTTTTGCACCCACACTACTGAAAAACATCAGCAGATCTACGAGACACGCAAGCACCGATTTGCAATTGTGGGATTGTTGTAGTTTTAAGTAGGTAGACTTTTAACTTAACACTCCGTTGCTTTATTTTAGTAGATCTACTTGGGATTTTTAATTGAATCGAAGAAGCGCTTTATTAGACCACCAATCGCACCAAAGAAGTGATTCAAAGTGATTTCTTATTTCAGGGTCTTTGTTCCATTGCAAGTGAAAGTTTTTGTTTTTTGCAAAATTTTCATTGGTGAAGTCATTGGGAAATTTGTTAAATATTCTTTTAAATAAAAAATTTCGTGCAAAAAAAATTCATTTTGTTCAATTGGTCATTTTTCCTAAGTGGTGGCGAATATTTTCAGCGAAATTAACTCGCAAAATCATTAAAGCCATGTTAGGCGCAAATTGTTTAAACAAAATGTTTGTTTAAACTAGTCAAACACGACCTTAATTACATAAGGTCAACATTACGCGCTCTTTTTACAATTACAAGACCACTTAAAAATCGTCACCCAGTGTCTCATCAGCCAATAGGATAAGTCAATACATTGGAAATATTATACGAGTATGCTGCAATCTGTAATTAGCTACATGAAAAATGACCTCATAATAATAAAACCAAATAAAACTATTCAAAAAGCGTTTACAGTTATAATTTTTTAATAATAATCTCCCATTTCCTGTTTTTTTATTTATTATTGTGGTAAATTTGTATGTATAGGAGGCGACCATATTCACACATAAAAAAAATCTTTAAAAAATGTAAAAAAAAAGAGACTAATCTAAATTATTTTTTAGGTAAACTCATTCCGAACGGCTTGACATTTTGGATTTTCTTCAGCAGAATCTAAAAACAAATTGGTAAGATTCTAATTTGATAATATTTTCTATTTTCCTAATTAATACCATATTTTCCCTATCAATTTGTTGCTGTTTCTTCTGCCGATTTACTTGGCTATTCGAAGGTTTCTTATAATAAGTATTGGTCACTTTATACTCTGACGGTTTGTTCTGATGGGAAATGATTTTGTTTAAAAGTATGGAATTCTTTCTTTCGATTTCGCGCACTTGGAAGTTGTTGAATGATTTGTTTTTCCCTTTTTTGTACTGCTGCCGATGCATTTCATCGACATTGTCTTCATCCAGCACAGATTGAAGACTTCTAAAGCCACGCAAATCAATTTCGCTATAATAGGGCACTGCACTTATAGTGTCTTCTTCCTCGCAGTTTTTTTCTTTATTTGTTTTGCGCATTTTCCAATTATGGATTTTTTCTGCTAGTTCCGAGCCCATTATGTTAGAATTGTTAAAAGTTGTTTTTTTTTACATAAAAAAAAATGTGAAGTTTAGGTGTCAAATCGAATAGTAGACACTGTTTTGAAGTTTCCTTGGAAACCCTGCAGTTTATTTAATTTGTTTGGATTGTTTGATCAATTAAATGCAATTGCTTAACGTTAATCGATTTCAATTGGTAAATTTATTCATTGGATTCGGATTCATCTTTCTTTGAATGATGATATTTTGGTTTCATTGTTTGTTAACTAATTGAAAAGTTATTTAAAAAAAAATGATTATAACTTGAGACTGATGTTTTTCATTCTTCTGGGAATTTTTTATTTGTTTTCCCCGAAGATTATTGGATATTATTTGATTGGCATTGTGTAATATTCTCGTAATTAAACAATTATTCAGATTTCAAATTTAACTTAGTCCACCAAACTTCCATTCAATGAGACAAGCTTGACAAAATTGCCAACAAAAGCTAAACAATCCTAACCTAAGCTGTAATTTTATTCATTTAATTTTTTTGAATTATTTTTAGGCGCAAACTGTTTAAAAAATATGGGTTTATTAGAAACCTGACCAAAAAAAAAACCGCAATCTCTGTGATAAAATGAATTTTTAAAGCCAAGTATTTTTCTGCTCAGTGTTTTTTAGATGAGCAAACACGCCTACACATTACTGGGTGAAGATCCTAAACTATCAATTTGGTTGAAAATAGATTTCACCAAATACACCATCCTGTTATCCTTGTTTCCGTTAGGAGCATTCATTTTCTGTATCCTCTGGTCCATTGTCTATAACTTTCAAAGTTCCACTTTGACTCAATGTGGACAAAGACAACCCTACAATGTTCTGCCATCAATATCATCAGCTATTGGTGGCTTTTCACCACAAAAAGAAGTGTGGAAGACTGCTATTACCATAGCTTTTATACCTAGGTAATTCAAGTCTTAATTTTGAATTTGTTTATTATTAAAAAAAATCAATGTTTGTAGGCTTCATGTTGCTTATATTTATATGGAACATAATTGGGACAAATTCAGCCAAAAATGTGCTGCTTTGATCTCTGTGGCAGCTTTCCTAAATTTTGTGGAAAACTTTGCTTTAGTGGGATTGACCTATTTTGATTCTACATTCTTCTACCGTAATTTTATTACTTTTTTTTACATAAAGAAATTAATTTGTTTCTTGTAGCAACCCATGAAAAGTCTTTCATAACATTCATCCTTTGTTCTGAACTTTATATGATTGTTATGGTTTATTTGGAATGTCGTCACAGAAGAAAACCGCACAATTCGATAGAAGCGCGCGGCTTGAAACTTAAAAAACTAATGCTTGCTGCCAATATTATTGGAATTTTATCAGCAACTAATTACTTTATCGATCATAACCTTCGGTGCCTTGATTTTAGTAAGTTTCAAAATAATGTTTAAAACTAAAATCCTTAAAGAAAAATATTTCAGCTTATACAAAATTTGCATTCTGCGAATACATCGTTGTACTGAGCAACGTCTTCTTTCATCTGACTGTCATCTATGACCTCCCCGAGAGCGATTTTGTGGTGCACTCCGAAGGTGTTGCCCTTTTGGTGCGCTGAGCTGGCTTTGCCTGTTGTCCGTCGATGTACAAAATTGTTGTTATAAATGTATGCACAACACAAAAAAAAAAACTGTTATCTATTGCTGTTGAATAGAGTGGTGATTGTATCAGCTATCATTTTTGCTATGGCTAAAGAACTGGTTGCTCCTGGTGACGGAGTATTCCTGCAATGCAAAATTCTATTGCCTAAGCTGCCCTTTTCGGTGTTTGCTGTATCGAAATAAAAGTCGTCCACTAAATTTCCTTCAGTGTCTAATGCTTGTGCTCTTACTCCTGCAGGTCCTCTTACGACATCACTTCTTTTCAAAGAAGGAACAAATTTTTGCAGCTGTTTTACTTGCCGCGTTAAGTAAATCGAAGCTAACATTTCCTTAGTGCCAAAAACAAAGTATTTCCTTGCTAATTTACGAAAACCAGGATACATTAAGCTGTCACTGAATTCTTGCAAATTAAAATCAGACCATCTGCAATTACAAAAAACAATTAAAAAATGTTTTTTCAGGGTGGAGAGAAATAAAATTAATTACTTATATCCTTCGCGTTTAAATGCCAAGATTGCATTGGGTCCTAGCCAAACACTGCCGTCGATTTTCGGGGTAAAGTGGACTCCCAAAAAAGGGAATCTAGCATCTGGTACAGGATAAATGTTCCCTTTAATCAAATCTGATTTTTCAGGTTTCAGCAGCAAATATTCGCCTCTAAAAGGAATTATTCTTGGAGCCCTAGGACATCCGGACATTTCTGCCAAATGGTCAGAGTATAAGCCGCCACAAGTCAGTACGAATTTAGCTAAAATTGTCTTTCCATTTTTAGCTAAAATCCGCACAGGATAATCGGGTGATTCGCTTTCCAGAAACTTTGAAACTTGGAAATTCAAATGAATCCGTCCGCCATTTTGCTGGAAATCGCGCGCCAGTTCATCAGTTACTTTACTGTAATCTACAATTCCTGTTAGAGGAGACCAAAGGGCTTTCAGTCCTCTGCAGTTTGGTTCTATACTAGGTATGTCTTCGGATTTTATTAATTCCAAACCTGGGACGGAATTAATGCGCCCTCTTTCATATAAATCTTGCAAGGGTTTCAGTTGGTGAGGATCAGTGGCCACAATCAGTTTGCCAACTTTCTTATGGGGAATTTGGCGTTCTTCGAAGTATTGGTAAGCTAAACGTAGTCCTTCAGTACATAATTTTGATTTTAAGGAGCCAGGTTTGTAGTAAATTCCTGTTTTTTTTTTGTATTTTAAAATAAAGAAGTTTTTTGTAAAAAAAAATTAAATAAATAATTAAAATAATTTTTTACCTGCGTGTATTACTCCACTGTTATGGCTACTTTGATGAGCCGCCAAGTGATTTTCTTTCTCTAAAATGGTCATTTTTAGGGTGGGAAAACGTGTGGAAAGTTCGCAGGCGGTTGCTACACCAATTATGCCGCCCCCAACTACTACATAATCGTATTGGCCCTGTATCCTTTTTTTTGATAATTTTTTATTGTTTTTCTTTTTAGGAAAATGTAATTAGTACTTACTTTGGATTTGTGGAGTCTGCGGAAAAGCATCTTTGGTTTTTTAATGTAAAAGTAAAAGGATAATGGTAAATTTGTTTTGGGTACTTTGCTGTTTGTTTAAGTATTGCTAAGGACATTTTTTAAATTTTAAATGAAGCTTTGCTTTTTATTTCTTCTTGAAAAGTGGGTGGTTTTTATACAATTTTAACTATTTCTTTTCATATCTTATAAGATAAGATATTTCTCCTTGAGAACAGTGGTTTTTCTTGCAAAAAATATTGCTTAAACATATGAAAAAAAAAGGATAGTCATAAATAAACTTTAACATGCGGTATTATTTAACAAATGTCAAAGTCATATGGTTTTTAAAATAACTTTTGTTTATTTATTTTAGTTTTTTTTTAATTTTGTGATATATTTTTTATGTTATTTTGCAAAACTAACGTTTTTTTATTATTTTTAAATATGAAATAATTACAAAAAAGGTCCTTTGTTGAGAAATTACTATTAAAGTGTACCTAGAAAACTTTCTTTGCACTTTTACCATGCTGGTAGTCTCTTTAATTAATTAAAAAAACGGTAAAAAGTTTATACTAGAAATATATTTAATTTTTTTTTTTAAATATTGCCTTTAAACTTATTTTATTCCTTTAAAAAAATTGCTCTCAATTTGCCAATTAAATTTTAATGATTTTCGTAAGGATAATTCACATAAAATAAAATGAAAGCACTTTTAAAGAATAGAAATCTTTCAAAACAAATAGAAAACTCTTTCGTTTGGCGCAATTTCGATTAAACCCGCCATTGCGCTTCTGTTTCCACTTGAGAATTCTTTGCGCAAAGCATAGCGGCAAGCGCCAGTGCGGCAGCAGCAGCAGCAGTTGTTGATCGGTCTTCAGGAGCAGTAGTTGTACCCGTAGTGTTCCGTTACGAGATAAATGCATAGCATTCGAAAATGGAAGAAGAACTCCGGTGTTTCGCGTGTCGGCAACTCTACAACAACCCCGTCCTATTGCCTTGCTACCACGCTCTTTGCCTGAACTGTGCGGTCCATCTGCAACAGCCGGTGGTCCAAAACAACAATGGTAGCTCTTCGGAGAATGCCGAGAGCGTGGCCAGCGGTTCCTCCGACTATCAGGAGAGCGACAAACTGAGCATCCTCAGCGAGACCGACAGCGGTGTCGTCTGCACTTCCAGACCCAGCAGCTATGTCGGTTCGCCCAACGGCTATGCCAGTGCTCTGAGCATTTCCTGTCCGGTATGCCAGAAGACTGTCTATTTCGACGAGAACGGCGCCCATAATTTGCCCAAGTACCGCGTTATGCAGAATATCGTGTGCAAGTACGGCGAGCTGAAGAACTTGAGTCTCAAGTGTCAGATGTGCGAGCTGGAGCCGGCCAACGATGCCGCCGTCGTCTGCGAACAGTGCGAGATCTTCTACTGCGAAGAGTGCAGGGATACGTGCCATCCGATGCGCGGCCCGCTGGCAAAGCACACGCTAACCGAGGCAAAGAGAGGACTCTTGAGCACGACGTCCAAGTTGAAAGACGGCAAGTGCAACGAGCACGCCGAAGAGAACCTCACCATGTATTGCATCGTTTGCAAGAGCAGTGCTTGCGCTCTTTGCCTGATGGATGGACGGCATAATGCACATGATGTGCAGGCAGTTACCACTATGTGCAGAGCCCAAAAGGTAATTTGTTGTTGCGGATGCTGTTAATGATTATGATGGCCGGTTTAATTAAACACATTGCGAATTATGGCTCTCTAGGGATCAAGGGGATAAATGCGATGGGGTTTCTCTTTGTTTTCCGATGTGAATTATGTTCCCTTTTTTTGTTTTTTGCCAAAAACTTTGGAAAAACATTTTATAACTTTTTGCAAAGAATTTGCTATATTTGAATTATACAAAAAGTAAGAATTGCACTAAGAATAGAAAAGTAACAAATTTAAAAACTTGAGACGTAGACAGAAAACGTTCACAAAACATTAATAAGTCATGAAGTTTATGTCACAATAATAACGATCATTTCTACAAATATGATCCTTCTAGTTCTTCCAGCTTATGTACTCTGAGTATGTAATATGTACACTCTGCTCAGATGTAGACACAAAGAAGTAAAACTACGGTCTATAGAGCAGAGATATTTAAAGGACTAAATTGCTTTTGAAGAAATTGCTATAGATAAAACACACAATGCAAGGACTTTTGACTTATGAGCTCGTAAAATTTTACTATCAACATCGTTATTGTTCAGCTCAGCTAACTGGGTGGCTCTATATTGCAGAAAGAACTGCATTTTATAATAAAGTTTGGAAAAACTGCATAGTTTGTCTTATCAGGTTTGGTAGTTTCTTTGTTATAGGAAATCCGGTATTTCTTATAGGACGTCGATGTACTAAAGTTATTACTTTTAATTATTTCCACGTAAAGGGCTCCCAAGATTTTTTTTTTGCAAAGTTAAGATCAATGTCCTGTTGCAATAAATACATTTTGTGACGAAAAATAATTGCCAACGCTTTTCAAAAACGTTTCTAAAAATAAAGTATTATATGTCTTAATGTATTTGGCTGAACTAAGTTTTATTGGTATTTTCTCAAGTAATAATGCGGAAAACAATGAGTTCTTAGTATTTTTCTTTTTAAACTGATTAAAAAAAACTTGTCTTTTCTAATTAAAAGTTTTAAATTTTAACTTTTTTTTTTTAATTAATTTTCCTTTTATA
Source organism: Holobus sp. GC000080 (assembly GCA_030556065.1). Taxonomy (NCBI): domain Eukaryota; kingdom Metazoa; phylum Arthropoda; class Insecta; order Coleoptera; family Staphylinidae; genus Holobus; species Holobus sp. GC000080. Next base: position 51,931 of record JASKGO010008205.1, on the reverse strand, counting down.
TTAAAATTTTCTTTTTAGTTGTAATAATTTAAAATTAATCATTAAACTTTTAATTTAATAAGACCAATAAATTTATTACAAATTTCTCTTTAAATAAATATTAAAAACTGTCAATAATTTTTCTCTTATAAATTTTATCTGTTTTGAATCTTTTTTTTTTTTTTTTTTTAAGAAAAAAATAAGCAATTTTTTGTTCCTATCTAATTAAAAATTAATTTAAAAATTTCTTCTCCTCTTAATATGTTATTTACGAAAAAAAAATTGTAAAAATTAGATTGGTCCATTTTGATTAAAATTATCATTATTAATTTTAATAGTCTAGAATTTTTTCAGAAGAAAAAACAAATGAAACTTTTAATCAAAAAGGACCACTAAATTCCTTATTATTCCATACGAAATGTGAGTAAAATTGTACTTAAAAACTTTTGCTTAAGATTAATGAAATGCCTTCAATGCTGGAATGGCGAACAACAGCCGAATTTGCTTCTATATTAACAGCATTAATTATTCCATCACTTTGCAAGTTCTTTGCTCTGGCTGTATACATGTTGGACGGTAATTAAGAGAATAAGTGAGAAGGGAAAGGGCTGTTTGGTATTACAGTAAACTTGTTTAATAAGTAAGGCCCCCGAAAACTTTCGCCCATATTAAGTATTTATATCGAAATAAACAAATAATGAAACTCTTAAAGGAAAATTACTTCGTCAGAAGTTCTCGGAACGAACGTATGAAAGACTTCAGTTACTTTATTTTAAAAATAAGATAAAAATAGAAATTGCTAAAAGTGGAAACAGGACATAACCATACACTTCTTGTGACAGTATTTTTTTTCTCCTCTTTTTTAATTGTTTATGAAAAGTTATGAAAGTAATGAAAGTAATTTAAGAAACCGATAATGTCATTCTTTCCACCCCTTTGTTTTTTTCCGCTAGAGTCCTTTGTCTTTAATCTGAAAGACTGAAAACATTTTTCGAATTGTATCTGAAAGCATTGCGGACGTTAATGAAAAACAATAAATTAATTAAAAAGTGCCGTGGCGGAAGGGTAGATTAGCAGTCACGCAATCCGTAAGTAATTACGTGCCCAGAGTGAAATTTCTCAGAAGAAAAATACTCTGAAAATTGTAAGAAAAAAACAAAGAACTGGGAAAAAAATGTAGGGCAACAGAAAATATTAAGTCGGAAGTTATAATTTCGCATATCAAATGCAAAAGGTAATAATTCATCATTCAGAAAGTACATAAAATTTATCGGAAAATCAATGCTTTTCTTTTACTTGGCGCTTTATTTATTAGATTGCCAACCTGTCAAACAAAGAAATAAAATTTTCTTATGGAAAAAAATAAATCAGTAAATGCGAATAATATTTCTTTGATTTATTATATAGCAAATGTGATTTGTGGCTTTTGTATTAAATTCTTTAAAGAAAAGCTTCGGGCCGTTTTTGTATCAATAGTATAACTTTAACAGCTGCCTTCTTTTGTCAGCTTGCGGAAAATCCAAGCGATTTCCTTTTGTTGCCAGTGGTTATCATGCATCTGCACATTACTTCCTCCCTTTCTAATGTCTTCTCTAAACTCTAAAATCAAAATAAATAAATCAAAGTGCTAAAAAATCTTTAAAGTTTTCCTCCTTTTTATACTTTTTTTTTCCATTTTCATTTAATTTCACAAGGTTTTTTAAATTAATGAATGTTTTAATATCAATTTTTTTTTTGTTTTCATTTTCATTTAATTGCAAAAGGTATTTTTAATTAATTTTTTATCATAAAAAATTCCTTAAAGAAAAGATGAAAATATTTAAGCCTTTAAAGTTTAAAAACTTTAAAGGTACAAAGAAAGGGCGAACGCAGAAGAAACCAAAGGCTAAACAAGTCCGAAGAGAAGAAGATGAAGAAGTAAAAAACGACCGCGATATCGGTGCATGCAGTCCGTAACAACCGGTTCTTTGGTCTTTTACTTCTTGTACCTCTTTAAAAATAAGAAAGAAAAGAAGAGGGCAATGCTAGGGTCTCGACCCCGACACAAAAATTGTCTTATAAAGTCCGATATAAAATGCATAAGATGTGCATTTTTTATCTCTCTCTTTCCTTACCTCATTTTCCTGCCATTTTGCAATTTTAATTTAAATTTATTTCAGTGCGATCTAAATTTAAATAAAACGATTGTTGCGAAATTGCTTTTTGTTTTAGTACTCCTCGTCGTGTGTACGTTTTGCGTCATTAAAAAAAAACGAGTTCTAAAAGTGTGAAAAACATGCAAAGGATTTTCTTGCAACATTTATGAGCTGTTTTCATTACAATTTCTTCATTTTTATTGTCTTTTGTTGATTGTTTCGCTTCATTGATTAGCTAGTTTATTTAGCTGAGAGTTTCTAAAGAAATGTCTTCATTGTTTAATTATTATTTTTTATCAATACATTTAGCTATAATGTTATAATGAAATTCATAAAAAGAAAATTTAAATTGCATTTAGAAGATGTGCAAAAATTGCAATTTTCTGTTTTTATTATTATTAAAAGTTTTGTGGAAACTCATAATATAGCTGTATAATAACTAATAAAGTGCGGTAAGAGGTAATTGTAACTTGAAATAACTTTAGTTTTGGCTCGGAAAACTGCTTTTTGTTTTCGCTAAAATAAACAGCAATTAATTCTCTCCTTAAACGCATCATAAAGTTTATATTTTATATTAAAAAAAAAAAACTCCTTCTTTTTTATTATCATTATCATTTTGTTTTAATTTAATTCATTTTATTTTAAACTGTGCAATTGTTTTTACAATATAATAAATAAAAGGTAATAAAAGCGGGCGTTGTCCTGAAAGCAAATTCCTTGCATATTATGACTAAATAAATTACCAATTAACATGCACAATATTGCACAGTAAACTCAAAAGTCATTTACCAGCAATTGTTTCCTTTAATGTGTAATGTATATAATCTATACTACACTTCAATGACGAATTACTTTCCTCGTGACACACAAATGAAACTTTCGTGGTCCCAATAAACTAAAATTATCCTGATGTTGCTCCGCTGCTGCTGCGGCTGCTGGTAAAAAGTAGGATAGGATGGAGGATATATGACTTATTTATAGCGCCCTTTATTTTCGCAATTCGCAAATGTTTCTTCGGATTGCTTATCCACTTCATTTACCAATTTAACTTTGCCTGCTTCTGTGGGTTGTCTTTCGGAGTTCTAGGGGGTGGTTTTCTGTTTATCTTTGCTAAACACGAAATGTATTTTTGCGCAGTGTCCACCGAAGATATTTTTGGGGCAATTTCCTTATCGGCAATCTTTGCGGAAAATACCATTCTCTCGTGTTTCTCGAAAGTCTATCTTTTTGTTTTTACTACTGGTAAGGGTGGAAAGGGTGTGCACCCTTGCAAGTTTCTCTGACGTTTATCGATGGCTTATACTGCTTTTAGCAAGGGAAACAAAGACTTTGTAAACGGATATTAATCTTTTTTATGCAGTAAATTGCTGGTTTTGCTTGATTAATGCTTCTTTTTCCAATTATTTTGCTTTTTTAATTTTTGTTTTGTTTATTTTCTTGCCTGATGGCCCAAAGAAATAGTTTTTTCTCTTTATTCTTTTTAATTGCAGTTTTAATTTTATTAATGCTTCTTTTAACAAAATTTTGTAAAAAAAAATATTTCTGTTAATTTCCTAATCAATTTAAAGAATCATTAAATAAATATTTTTTTTTTATTTATTTAATTGTAAAAAAAAAATTGTAATTTCCCTGAAGATTTTTTTTAAATTTTAGTTCATTTTTACAGTTTTAATTTTATGTAATTTAAAAAACGTTAAAGTCTTTGTTTTTCTGTAGAAAAACAAAGTCATAAAAAAAATTTTTTTCTTTGTAATTGCGAAAAAATAATCAACAAAAACTAAACAAGTTTTTACTGGCAGAAATAGGGCATTATATCGAAGGGTCCCATTTACACAATTGGAAACAGAACGCAGTTCTTGGTTTTATTACACCTCTTCAGCTCCAGCAATAATAATAATATAACAAGGACGAGCGATGCGTGTGTTCTATTACCATCAGCGCTCTGTTTCTGTACTACTGATCGTAAATATTGTCTTAAACAGTCTCTCTTTACCTTGAGCAACTTATGGCAATTCGTTTCTTCTCAGTTTCTCATTTTCCATCATCATTTACCGCATCGTTAATTAACATTTTCATCTCAGCACACTATTATTATTAACTCTACAAAAAAAAAAAACAATTCATTTTTTTTTCCTTTTTAAAAACATTTTGAAAAACTGAAATGCCGAAATAGTATTTAATTAAGGGAAAGGAAAATAAGTAAAAAAGTTTTATTGGACTTTGGGAAAGTACCGCAGAGGAAAAACCACTTGAACATTTTCCGACAGCGGACGTAGCGTCGCGTTTTCCAATTAAAAATCACTCCGACCAAATCGACGCGGCTCTTTTGTTTTGCGCTGGGGAAAAGCGTGAAACTTGATGGAAACTAAAACGAATTTTCCGTAAAGTCTACATATAGGTACTCTGTGCATGTCTAGTAGTAGTAGTAGAAGTAGTAAAGGTACAGTGAAGTAAAATGAAAATATTTATTGTTTGAATTTTCTTTTCGGGGTTCGTTTTCTGCGCCGTTTCCTTTGCATCATATTTACGATCCGAAAGTGGAAATTGAAAGAGTTGTCTGCAGGATTCTTAAAGTGGCTCGCTATAGTTTTCGAAATGAATACGCAATTTGCACCGGTGTGCAAGCCGGAAGTGTACGTCATTTGTATTTTTTGCTCCGTGGGGTGTGTCAGGGTTATTTCCTGCAGGAAACGGTGCGATTTTTCATCCGAACCAAAGTACTGCGTTGCGATCCATATTTCTTCTGTTCCATCCTTTAAAGTTTCGTTTCCTAAAATTATATTTTTTTCTGTAAGCATCTTTTTTTTTAATTAAATTTAGTTTTTTAAATTCTTTGTTAAATTTAAAGTATTTACTTTAGTGGAAAATTGCTTTTAGTTCTTTTGTACTTTTATTGAGGGCTGATATTTTTTTTGTAGATTTGTGGAAAACTCAGCTGTGACTCTGTGTGTAAATCATGCATGTTTTCCGCATCGGAAAATCCACCGGCTTTGTGCATCGTTCAATTGTTTTGCAATCATTCAAACCTTCCTCAAACAAAGTCCACAAATCTACAAAAAAAAAATGTTTCCCTAGTTTCTATTTTTTTTTCTTTTTTCATATAAACGAAAAACCGGTTAAATTTACAAGAAGAAAATTGAATTTTAACTGAATAAAAAGAGAAAACCTTGGATACTCCAGAAGACTTCCCCATTGATCCTGGTCCTCCAGAAAGTATAAGAAAAGACTTTTCCGACTCTTGGAATAAATTCCCCATACTTAGCCACATGCACATCGTTAAAATTGCTATTTTCATTGCCAGCCTCACTCATCTCCACATTTATCGCCTTCTTTTTCCTTGCCGCCGCACTTTTCCGCTTCTTTTTGCCGCGTTTTCCACCTATGGTTCATATAAACGGAATGTACTGCTTTATAAATATCTATTTCTGCATCTGCAAATGTAATGAGTTATTATTAGTTGCAAATGCAACTCTAACTAATTTGCTAATTAGTGGTTTGTCTATATTTATTAATTATAATATTTTTTTTTATTTACTTTTGTGGTGAATTTACTTGCACAACTTACTTATCTATTTGTTCTATTAGTTCTTTATAAAGAAGAACAAAGGGTTTTCCTATTAGAGGTATTTAGATAACTAAAACCGACTTCACTTTGATCTATTCCGCGACTTTATCCTTTGGTAATAAGTGGTAGTAGGTACTGTAGGTGCACTAATAATGTCTCAAAGCCTCTTTGGATGGATAGATAAGTTAAGTAGGATGCTGTGCGGTAACTATGGCAGCTAAGACCTAAGTAGATCAGAGTTGTCGTGACACTACGGACTATACTGTTGGATGCTTGTGCTCCATTTGAAATAATTTTCGAATCCGTTAGCGGGATTTTTGGCTTTCGGCCAGTGAATTCAACGCACGTAAATTGATCTTTTATCTTTTAAAAATAATTATTTTGTCGTGGGTGGGCCATTTTACTTTTTTTTTTGATCTTGAACTAGTAATTTTTTTACGCGCTCTTAATTTTCTTTTAGTAGAAAACTTATATTTGAAACGAAAATTTCCAGAAAAAGTTAATTCAAATAATCGATTAGTAATTTTTTTTTTTTGACTTTATAAACTTAATCAATAATCTTGTAATATGCATGGCAATGCACTGCAATGATTGATTTACCAAGGAAATAAAAAAGTGGATACGATGCATGAGCCATCAATTACTGTCGCGACTCAACACTATCAATCTTGTATCGGTTTTCTATTTATTTATCAAAGCCAGCGTTTTCTTTTCTCTCTATTTGTTTATTATTTAACTCAACCAACACATAATTATTTATTTTACTTGCTGCTATGGTATAGAGAACAGTTCATGGACTGATTGTATTTCTGTTTGTTTAAATAAATAAATTACAACAAACGGAGTACATGTAGAGAGTTGTTCAATTGAACAAATACTGCAAAACATTTGTATAATTTCGGAATTGCGTTTGAAAGCTTTCGCAATTTGTTGTTTAGCATCAGTATAGAGTGCGTTTGAAATTTAAAGGGTGAATTTGTTGAATTGGAGTTTTGTGACCGCACGTACCTTGTATGTGTCCGTGCAGAGCACGCAATGGACACTGAAAATAATTAAATTGCGTTCAATTCGTTTCCAATTAAGATCCGTGTTCTTTATTTCCGTCAAATGCTGCTGTTGCTGCTGATGCTATTTTGCAATGAATTAATTCGCTACTGGCAAATTATGCCTTTTCAATTGATGAAGTAATTACTTTGGTTTTATTTTTGGGTAATTTTTATTTTAATTGTTTAAAGGGTTTTTAATCACTTGGTAAGCAGAGTAAGGATTTTATTTCTTTTAGTAATAATATTTATTTTTAGGATTTGTTCTTTCTATATGGAATTTTCGTGGTTATTTGATACTTAAGAATGGCTAAAATAAGGCAAAACTTTTATATCCTATTTAAATTTATAATAATTTAATTAATATTTTAATATTATCAAAACAACCACTTGGTAAGCATAATCAGGATTTTTTTTTCGTTCAATAATATTGTTCATTTTTAGGTTTTTTTTTGGCATTTTCATGATTCCCTTGCTTCTAAAGAATATTAAGATTGAGCGAAAACTTTTATATCCTTTTTTAATAATAAAATTTTAAAAAAATGTCAAAAACAATAAATAAAATTTAGAAAAATTAATTTGATTTTTTTTTTTTATAGTGATTCTCTAGTCCTTTAATTATCCTGCTTCCATTATATTATTTAAATGCAATTAACAAAACGTAATTTTCCGTATGATTGTCGTCTACATTCTAGAAAACTATAGTAGAAGAGCAAAATCGAAACAGTCTGAGAGCACTGAGTGACTGAGCCATGCGTAATTTGCAAGAAGCATTTGTCACTATATTGCTGATTGCGAGCAGCTAGCAAATTGAATTTTATCCTGCGAAAGAGGACGTTGCCTTTAAATTAAACCTGCTTTTCCATCATCTTTCCATTTGCGAATTTTGATCTTTCGCCTGTTGATTGGCCCATCTGTTTTTTAATTCAATATAGCGGTACTTTTTCTTATTAATTAAGTAGATCTTCATCAACCTAATATTTTATTTTATTACATGCGTGCAACTTGTTAATTTATCAATTCATCTAATAGACGAATAGCTCTAAAATGTCCTTTTATCTGTTTATCACTTTATGGTTTTAGTTTTAGTCTTTGGTAATGCACGGAACGCACGCAATGACATCATTTATGAACGTCGCGTTACTATAAAATATTATCATTTTTTATATATTTTAATTGGTTTCATTATATATAATTTTTTTTGGAGCTTAAAGCATCTAAAAATAATAATTTTAATGTTTTGAAAGTGAAATGGAGAAATCAAAAATTCAAAGGTTTATTCATTTATGAAATGAGCAAAAAGCTCAGCTGTAGCAGTAGCAGTAATTTATAATCCTCGATATACTCGTAGCTCGTATCTTTAAAGAGCTTTTCGCCTGGAAAAAATCCACTCGAACCTCTCCCGTCGAAAGTATTTGCAAGTGAGCTTTTTGATGCTCGCAACGCTCAAGTCTCATTAAATTACACCCTACGGCACACACACTACTGATTTTTCTCCTCTCTTACTATTTATGTTTTTCCTCCCTGCTGCTGCTTCTTTCTTTGCTTATGCTCTCTACAATTACGTAACGTTGAACGCAGAAAAAGAAGCTTAAAACAATCAGTTGCAGTGAAGTAGGCTTGTGTCAGAATAGGAAACCCACGCTCGTTATATGCACAAATCGATATGCAGCCTCCACATATACTTTACACCGAATAAACATAGAAAGCCAGGGGGATGAAATTCTAAGGGTGTTTTCCAGAAGAAAAATCTTAGCTTGTATTGAATGCAAAAAAAATTAGCGACTGTTTCAATTAAAAAAAAAAAAAAAAAAAACAGACGATAAAAAATCAATAAAATTAAAACTACAAATTAATAATATTAGATTTGTTGGTAGAAGCTCAATATTATAATTAGTGTTGTAATTATCAGTTTGCTAGTTCTTCATTAGTACGCACGTCTGCTTTTGTTTTATAATTGTGCCGATGCAATGGCCGCAAATGCAAACGAACTCTTAATTGGAAATTAATGGCGTATGTTGCATTTTATTTACCCTTAATGCCTAGCAATTGCCATAACGATTTTCACTTAATGGACTTTCAACAGCAACCTTTTTAGAACTTTTTTTCAAAGGTAAATTATGCATGCTGTGCTTGATTTCTTCCTTTTTCATTTTAGTTGTGTGTGTGTGTGGGTTTATGTGCAGCGAAATGTGTGATAAAAGGTTTTCCAGACTTTGCCATGAAACATTTTCATTTAAAGCTAGTTTGTGGAAATTCGCTGTTTTAATGGACGTTGCAATTTATTTCCAAGTTTGGCTTTAATTTGCATTTAATTTGTTTCCGCCTTTTTTTATACAAAGAAAGTTTTTACTAATTGCATAATTACTAAATTTATTGAAATATGAAAAATGAAAATTTACAGTTGCAATTTATTTTATATTTTTTGTTGGAACGTAGCCCGGCGCCTTCACATTGAATTTAATAATATTTTTCTTTTATTCCTTTAAAAATTGATATTTTTAAAAAAATTTTTTTTTTTTGTGAATTTCAATTAATTAATTTTCTGATTTTTTTGTGTTTAAATAACTTAATAAGTTTTATTTATTAATTCGCATTTTTTTTTTGATTTTTCGTTTAAACCCAGCGCCTTCACATCTATTTACTGAAAGTTTTCTATTTTTTATGAAATTCCTATTTATTAATTAGGATTAATATTTCTTTACAAATTAAATAATTATTTTTATTTGTGTTGATTATTATAAAAATCATTATAATTTTTTTTTATTTAAGCCCGGCGCCTTCATATCAATAAATCAATAAAATAAATTTCTAGGGTTTTTTTTTCAATTTAATCAGCAAATAATTTTCCCAAGGCTAAAATCTAATTTTTCCTACTTGAAAATATCTGAATTTTATTAAAGTTCCTAAAAAAAAAAGCTGCCTGGAAAATGAACATTTCCCTTAAGTTGACAAAACCATTAAATTTTAGTTGCTTGCAGACTGCAGTCATCCTGAAAGTTTACGACACGCATAAACCTCAATTATAGCACCATGTTTCACCTGTTTCCTCACCCTTTAGTCTTAGCAAATACTAAGTGACTTCAATCTCCTTTTAAAGCAATCTCTATGTATACCTTTGTAATACCTCATCAGAGCAATTAAAACAATGGTGTTTACTTTATTTATTCATTTATTAATCAAATTCATAACACTTGTTATTTTACATTACAAAACCAACTGTAACATCAACTGATGATAGGTATTAATAGTAAAAAGCATAGATATTGGGAACAAGAAACGAAGGGGCGCCAATTTGCTTGCGATTTTAATGTCCGTCTCGTCGCCGTTTCTAATTACCAACTCCAATCGGGATGCAAATTGCGCTGCATTTACTGCATCAGTTTCCTCCTGATGCCGATGAGGCTGCTGCTGCTGCTGCTGCAGAAAGCAGTTAATTTTTAGGATTGCAGAGACTGTTAATTATTTCTTTTGTTGAAAATGATTTTGGTCTTTCCAGAGGACAACCCAGTGCTCTGGCCCAAATCAATTGGGCCATACAGCCCATTGCACGTGACACTCCGAATAAAACGGTGTAGTAGTGCATGTGCTCCATTCCAAATGCCTAAAAAAATAGTTTTTGTTTAATTTTAATTACACAGTTTGTTAAAAAAAACAGACTTTAAGTACAGCTCCTGAACTTCCATCAATATTCGGAAAAGGATTTGATACTTTTCCCGTTGCTTTTAAGATTTCTGGAACTACTTGCGAGAGTTTTTCCACAATCTAATTTAAAAAAAAAATGTTTAATTTTTAAAGGATAATTTTATTAAAATAGATACTTGGATTATTTCATGATCTGGTTTGTGTTTTCTGGCGAAGTTTTGGAAAGCTGTGAATCTTGGATCAGTGACTCTTAGCACAGCATGTCCGTAACCAGGGATTACTTTTCCTGATTTCAAAGTGTTTACGCAATATTCTTTGACTTTTTCTTCAGTTGGACGCGGTCCAGTTTTTTTTAGTAGTTCTTGCATGAATATCAAACACTGAAATTTTTTAATTTATTTTTTTTTTATTATATTTTTTATTGTTTTCTTCTAGAAAAAAATATTTTTTTATTATGAAAAAGAAAATCCTTTACTTCTTGGTTTGCTAATCCATGCAAAGGACCAGCTAATCCGCACATTGCGGCCGTACAGCTTAAGAAAGCATCACTTAGAGCTGATCCAACCAGATGACTTGCATGAGAAGAAACGTTTCCTCCTTCGTGGTCACTTTAAATATAAATATTTTTTCCTATCAAAAATTTTCTTATATGAAAAAGGAATTAAATTACCAATGAATAGACAAATAAAGTCTTAAAAGATCATGGAATTGCGGATCATCAAAACATAACATTTTTGCAAAATTATAACTCCAATCGCAATCGTAATCTATTTCTGGTAAATCGCCATGCTTCTTGTAAATGTTGTTGAATATTTTTGCAGCAATTCTAGGCATTTTTGCTAGTAAATTCATAGCATCTTGATAAGTAGACTTAAAATTTTAATTTATTTTCTATAGTTTAAATATATTTTTTTTAATGTTTTTACATGCCAATAATCAGCTTTGTTAAGTCCTTCGGCATATTTCTTTGCAAATTCGCTTTCATTACTTAAAGCAGCTAGTCCAATTATTAATTGTTTCATCGGATGAACCTCTTTGGGTGTTCTGTCCAATATTTCAATTACGTGTTGCGGTAGGTCTGATCTGCAAGCCCATTCTTTACTTAGAAATTTCACCTAGAAAATAATTTTATTTTATTTATTTTTTCTTTTTTTTTTATGTTATTTTTTAATATTTAATTAATTGTCATGTTAATTTATAAATACTTGTTCTCTTGTTGGTATATCACCAGTTAGCAATAACCAGAAGACTGATTCAGGTAGCGGCTCATTTCCTCCTTCACTTAAAGGAAGACATTCGTATAGGTCAGCAACAGAAATACCTCTGAAGGTGATCCCTCTGATTGGATCTAATTCAGATGTATCGCAAACTAGTGCTGGGAGTCCTCTCATTCCTCCAAGTACCTAATTTTTTTAAATATTTTTTTATTTAAAAAAATCTCAAAAAAAAAAAAATTCAATTTTTAGTTATAAAAAAAATTATTTGCCGTGTTAATGGTGACTTTTCCCATAACATAATTCCCATGTTCTTTGCGTAGTTTTATTACGGCTTCTTTAAATGCTGGTATTTTCTTTTCCAGCGCTTGTTTAAGAGGGTCTTGTTCAGGAGGAGTCGCATAAGTTCCTTTCAATCTTTTGCAACGTCGCAAAAAATCATGAAAACTGTAGTTTATTCTACTCAAACCCTTAAAAGAAACGCAATGTTTTAGGAAACCCATCTTAAACTTTTAAATTTCCGATGGTTATTGCTTATATTTTAATTACTTTATTTAATTAATTGATTAATACTTTTTTTAACTACTTGACAAGTTGTCAAGTTGATATCTGGAAATTTTATTAGTTTTTTTTTTGTTTGTGATGTTGATGGCGATTAGAATTGCCATAGTTGCAAAAGCATTAATTAAGTTATTGTTTATTGAATAGATTCCATGGATTTTGCCTGTCCAATATTGTGATTGGTGAATGGAAATTGCAGTTTAATAGAGTTACGTTGGTTACGAGAAGCTTTGGTTATCGTGAATATTCATTTATTCATTAATTTACCACAAATGGATTTACATTATTATGCATTTAGTGCTTCAATGTTAAATATTATTGTATTAGTTGTGATTTTGGTGGTTTATTTCAAATAATTTGAGAAACTTTGAAATTATCCTTATTGACCGGCGCCTTCACATCTGCACATCTACTTTTTTCTTTTTAATTCTTATTTGTAAATACGTTTTTTTTTTCAACATTTTTTTGCAAATTTTATTAATAAATTAGTCTACCTATGTTAAAAAATAATAATAATGAAAGAAAAATGATTGAAAATATTGAATAAAATATGAATAAAAGGATTTAGCAGTTAAGTTAAATATGCAAATTCATTAAAAGAATGACGAGCAGCAGACTGATGCAGTGAAATCCTCCATCAATCAAAATAGCTGATCCTACACAGACAGTGCCTAGTTGACGTCGAAATTGAAAAATTAAATTAAAGGCGTCGTCGCTTTTGCCATCATCATCATCAGCAGCAAGCGAGCGAAATTTCCCAATCAATAATTTCCCTGATTTTCCACTTTAGTTTCCACCTCAGATAGATTATTTGCTTTCCACCATCTCTTCATCCTTCCAATACAGGTATATTCGTGCAAAATTTAAATGCAAAAAAGTAACATCATATAAATGGCTAATTAACACAGAAAAAACCTCCTTATTAAACTTGCCACCCTCAAGCACAGCAAGCAGATTAAAAATGAATTAAGAGGAAAAATGCAAATTTATATAGAGAGTTGGAAAAGAAAGGCGGCAGAAAGCTCTTTAAAGTCCGCTAAAAGCGAACACTTGAAGCATTTAATCTCAGCCTTTTTTATAACTTGGCCGCGCCGATAAGGACAGCAGTAAAAACGTTATGAATATGCGAGTATACCGTTAATTGCCTAGCAACCCTAAAAATCAATGTTCTTTCTCTGCGGCACGCTCTCTCTTTTCGCTATAATCGATTTAAATATTATTATTAAGAAGAAGAGAAAAAAAAAAAGGAAAAAAAAAGCAAAGCTGAGTGTAGTTTACAGTAAGCTTTAGGGCAGTAAATAATGGTAATGTACGCTCGATTAGCGCATTAATTCATTCAGCAGGACAGCAGGAAATCCTCCAGGTGTATTATAGTTGCGTAGGAGTTTCATAATGGATGCAACTTCATCCGAAACTAATTCAAAGCACTTCAATACAGATCGAAGATTGCGCATTGGATCGATAGAAAGACCATAAACAGCCAGCATCTGATAAAACAAATGTTTTCTGGCTTCTGTACCTATAGAAGGGATGCTCGTAACAAATGAAAAATGAAAAGGGCAACGAATTCTTTATGCACCCTCCCTTTGTATTATATATTATGTTATAATTCTTTCGTTGCGTTTCGTTTTTTAATTCAATTAAATCGCTTTTGTAAATATTGGATTTTCAAGGGCTCTGTTTTTTGCAAAGTGCTTTCAGAAATGAATTGTTTCTGTTTGTAAAGCAATAATGTAATAAGCTTTCTTTTTGTGCTTTTCCAATCAATGAAATGCCTCTGCTTTTTTAAGGGTTGTTTATTCAAAGCTTTTGCTTAGCTTCTTTTAATTATTTTTTCATTAAAAAAATAAAAATTAAAAAACTTAAAAAAATATATAAAGAAAGTAAATGTTAAAAAGAAAAAGTTAGCAATTAATTCCGCATCATTTTACACCCTAATTCTAACGGATTTCTAATTACCGGTGCTTTTCGACAGCAAAGCCAAAGGTGAACAACCTGTACACCTGCGTGAACTGCCCATTGGGCAGTGCCTACACCGAAAACGATAGCATCAATTTGTTCCCTCTTCCATAGTACCCACCTATAGGTATATATAAATGCGGTTCCCTGTTGCCTGTGTTCGGTCGGTTTGGTGTTCAGCATTCAGTGTTGATCGCGTGCCATTACGCATATGTACCCTATTAGCCTGATCAGCGTCTCTCGAGACACCCCCGGCGTTGGCGGCAGCGTCCATTCACTTGTCCACAACAGCAAAGCATCCCTTAAAAAGGGATCGTTTTGGTCGCTTTCGTTTTGATTCCATTAGCAAAATGCGAATGGAAATTTCCGCAGAATACCATCTCTTTTCTGATGTTGTAATAATAATAATAATGACAATGGCATTACAAACAGGTATGTTAATACTGTTTGTTTTTGGTAACAATATACACAGAAGTAGCGAGAGGAAAAAGGAAGAGTACAAAGGAAACGGCGGTTAATGTAGGTGCAAATTAAGCACTTCCGACACACCCCAAACTGCAAATGAACTTGTTCTCTCTGCGAGGCTTTGTGCAGCTCTGCGATGGAAGCCTTCCAGTTTCCGATAGTTAAATTCAAATCAATTGTGGCAATCAGTGGAATAGATAAATATTTAAACAGCGGATTTTAATTTAAATTTATTAAAATATTTAAAATTAAATTCTCCATTGAAAAGGTTTTTTCTAATATTAAGTAGAAAATAATAAATAATGAATGTAATTTTTAATTAAATTTGAATAATTGAAATAAATGTTGCAGTGAATGCCCCGAAGGAATCAATTAGCGGAACCTGAATGTTTGTTTTGTATTATTTGCAATTTTCAACATGTTGTATAGAATATATAGAAAACGAAAATAATGCTTTGGGCAATCAGCATTTCTACCTTTTGTAAATTCTATATGCTCTGATTTAAAATAACATACGTGGCTCTAATTGAAAAATGTATTTTTTATTTGTATTTTTTGTATGGGAAAAAGCTCACTTTCATCAACATTTTACTACTGCTTTAAGCTTTAATTTACCAGAAAAACATCAGTTTGCTGTGTCTGCACTTTTACAGTCATTTCTAGAAGATCTGTTTATTATTCTACATAAACTGATTTAATTTGGGTTTTAATTGAATCGTAGGAAATTGAAATTTCCTCTTTTTCTTTTTTTAGGTATTTATTTGATGTCTGCTCTTTAAACTTTATTTTTATTTTGCTTCTTGCAAAAAATGCTAATTTTTTTGTAGTTTTTATTTTAATTTTTAATTTTCTAAAAAATTCTAAAATCGTTTTTCCCCCAAGAAAATAATTGCATTATTTTTTCTCTAAGAAATCAATTCAAAATATGTTTTTCTTCGCTTAAAAAAAAAGAAAAAAAGAAAACCATTGATTAATGATCAGTATCCTCTTGGAACTTTCAAGAAGCAATTAGAACTTAATTCAGCGATAATTAGCAGCGGTTTTTCCTTGTATAATTAATTCAATCTTTCGCGCATCCTTTGCGCGTTCTGCATCGTCGCCTCCAATTTTCCCCCGAAAACCCCCAAGCTACTACAGCAGCAGCAGCAGCAGCAGTAGTAGCACTTTTTCTTCGGCCCATAAATTTGTCTCTACCGTCTCTCTGAACAGAGGAAAACATCCTAGGGCGTTTCCATAGCAACAGCAAAACACACAGGACACCAGGATAAGAAATCCTTGCGCGCCAAAAAAAAAACGGACAATAATACTGTTAATTTTTCCCTTTAATTCCACTAAATGTGCGACAATCACTTCCTATACTATACAAATTTATCAATTAACTATAGACCAAAAAAAAAAAAGATAAGAAAATCTATAGAAGAAATGAAATGAAAATTACAAATTACAATTGTGATGTCGATTACGAAAACGTCGTTTGAAGTGTAAATTTTTCAAATTGATTTTCTTATGGAAGCGCTTGTAAAGCTGATGGACATTTTGCGCCGTGTAGAGATTTTCATTGCACTTTGCGAATAATTCTCGGGTACATTCGACGGTGTCTTTCAGTGTGGCCTTCCACGGCTTGATATTCTTCAGGCTGTTGATGAGCACTACCGGTAATTTAGTTTCCAGATGGAGCAAACGGGGGTGGCCTCTGGGATACTTTCGGCACATTTTAATCAAGTTGATTATGTAAGGGTGCAGATAATCCAGGGTGCACTTTACATAAGACAAGTAGTCCATCCAACACTGATACGATTGCTTCAAGTAGAGTTGCTTGTATTCTTCAGCTGGTCGCACCAAATCTCCTGTAATTTCTTTCTTTTTATTTTTTAATATTAAATTTTTTTAAATTTTTTTTTTTTTTGTATTTTAAATTTAAAGGTTGTTTAGTGGTTTAAATTATTAACTAAAATTGCTATTTTTACCGAGGAACTGATCGTAGAGAGCGAAATTACTTTGCACATCTAGGATGAGGGTCATGTAGGCTTTTACAGCTAATGTTGGCACATTAGAGGGGTCTTCCGTGTAGCTACTGCTAATGTTATTCGGGGGCGGTAGCGTTGCCGCTGCCTCTGTGTCGGCCGCCTCCAATTTGCCACTTTTATCGCTTCTCGTAGGGTCGACGACTCTCTTCGCAATCGGTTTTCTGCATAATTTTATATTTTAAAAAAAGACTTGCAAAAAAAAATTTTTTTTAAGTAATTTTTGAATTATTTTTGCATATTAAAAAAATAAAAGGAAAGCTTACTGATATGTAAAATGCAAATGTTGATCTTTGAGATTGCAATCACCGCGCTCCATGGGCTCTGCAACTTTGTCATCGGCATCTTTCGATTTGTAGATGACTTGCATTTCGTCTTGCTGCTTCTTTAATGCTTTCTGCTGCTGCTGTTGCTGCTGATAATCTCCTGAAGCAGCAAAGCGGTTCGCAATTTCCACCCTAAAGTAATCCTGTTGCCGTTGGCCAAGAGTGAAAAAGTTCTTAAAAGTATCGGTGCTCTCGATGGGTTCGCTTAATTCCGCGTTACAAGAGGTTGATACATTGCATTCCATACTTGAACATTTTATGTCTTCTTCTTCCTCTTCTTCTTCTTCTTCTTCTTCTGATTCTGCCAATTGTGTTCTTTCTTTTAAACCTTCTTCCATTAGTTGTATGCGCTCTTTCTTAAATTTTTATTAATTTAATTTTCATTTTATTATTTTTATTTTATTTAAGAAGAAATGAAATTACTAGGTTTTTGAAGCAAGCTTGTTTCAGTCTTTTGTTAATATCTCCAAAGTCGCGCTTCTTGTCGCCGTTTACGCTCACTATAAGTTGCAGTAATTTCTTGAGGCGGTCGCGACAGTCTTCGTTGAAGACGTGATAGTGCTCTTTGAGCACAGCTTCCACTAGATGACTGTTGGGAAGAGACAGAAGTCTCAAGCGCTCCGATTGCTCTGCCAAGTCTTTGGGTCTGCCATTATTTTTCTGACTCCTTGCCAACATCTTCTCTAATGATTTAGAAATTTTATTACTCATTTTGCTAATTTTTCCAAGTCTCCCGCATTTTCTTCAACTATTTTCCACATTTTTAGTTATCAGTTTGACTTTGTCATTAATCATTCAAAGCTTTTTTGATTTTTTTTCCTTCTTTTATATAAAAAAAGATTAAAAAGATTTAATTTTTCAGTTCTTTTTTGTTTTACGAAACAAGCGTTGCATTTTGTATTCAACGAGTGTGCTCTTCCATGAAATATCTTCTTAATCACTTGCTTTGCCGATGTCATATACGCGCAAAGCGTATTAATTCGAGCAAAGCAGCAGAAGCAGCAGCAGCTTTGAATTAATGAATCAAATTCAATTGCATTGTCTCAGGGATGGGCTCATTGTTTCGCCACCTAAATAATTATCATGTGGAGGGTGCGTTCAACACGATAAGACCCCTCGCAAGAGCCCCGGACTTAATATGTAATTTATTATTTTGCTTTTGCTTAAAAGTCGCAACTGACTGCATACACTTAATTCCTCTTTGAATATAGCATACTACTAGAGGCGAAGATTGTTTTGTATAGTATAGTAGAAGAAGCAAAGGCAAATGTTAAGAGTTGTGTTGACTGTAGTTGCAAGTAAATAGAACTAGGGGGTTGTTGTTAAGTTTTCTTAGTCCGCAATATCCTTATTGTTGGCGGCTTGGAATGAGGGTGCTGCCCCCGGATCCTGTTCCGGTCTACACACTGTTTGCTCCTGATAAACTTCCATTTTCAAACATCCAAAGCATCTTTTGGGCCCTTCTTCACCCTCTGTTCCTTTGATATTTTTGCCTTTGCATTTTACTTACAGTTTTTTTTATATTGATTTTTCACTTAGGGTAGTTTTTATATTTAATATATAATTTTAATATATTTTTTAAACTTTTAAGTAAATAAAAAAAAAGAAATAATAATTTATGAAAGTAAAAAAGTAAAGTAAAGAGAAGAAAGAGAGATAAAAAGCATTGTGTAATTTAAGGGGTGCAATTTAGTAGTGGCAAGGTAGCAAGCAGAAGATCAGTGTTGTAGTAGTAGCACAGGGGTAGTTGTGCAGACGCGGCACTCAGCATTTACAGGGGCAATCTTTGGCGACGACGTGCTCTATCTGAACTCACCCCTAATTACATTTGCGCCCCGATCCATGTTGAAGCCCGACCAAACATTAAACGGCAACTCACTAAATTTCCGTCTTTGACTATACATTTAGGTGCCGTTTTATTATGTTGTATTTCCACCCCCTAACACATACTGAGGGAACTTACATGCAGAGGACACACGGCTTTGTTTTCAAACTGATCTGCTGTTGTCCAATGTGCAATATATTCCCGTGGGAAACCGCTTTTTGTGCACTTTAATCACTTATTAATTATTAAATTTCCTTCTTTTAAACTTTAGTAGTACTCTTTAAAAAATCAATTATAACGGTTTATTAATTTTTTTTTTAATTTAATTATTTTTATATTATAATGAACAAAATATTTTATTTGTTTGTTTGTTTAATTTTTTTCAGACGGAATTATCGCAAAATCTGCAGCAGCTTTCGGAAAGAGCACGTTCCACTACCGAATTCATACAGCGTCTGAAAGGGATGAGCGATAAAGTCAATGTAACTTTTTCGCATGAAACTTTGGATAAATTTAATTTTCATTTTAATTAACTGAAAACATTTGCAGGAAAACTGTTTGGAATTCGAAAAAATAGTGTCCGCTCAGTGCGACGCATTAATCGAAGCCATAATTGCACGCAGGGCGCAATTGCTGGACTGCATTCGCCAGGATAAGGAGTTGCGTGTGAAGGCTTTGAAGGAACAAGTGGCCACTTGCACAATTCGTTTGCAACAAACCACTGCTCTTTTGCAGTTTTGCATTGAAGCCTTGAAGGAAACTGATAGTACTGCTTTCTTGCAGGTTTGCTTTTACTTTTCTTAGTTTTTCTGCTTTTTTATTTTCTTATTTTTTTTTCCCCTGTTTTATTTTCATAAGGGAGGAAGAAGGGATAAAGTGGTTGAATGTTTTCGTTTTTTAGGTCGGTAGTATGTTGATTGGAAGGGTGGCAAATACCGATCATACATGGCACAAAGAATGGACTGCCCCCAGGGTCTCGCCGCACTTTGATCTCACGCTTGACGATAAATCCGTCCATCGGGCAATTGACCAACTTAACTTTATTCAAATGAAACGTGAGTCCTTCTTGTTTTTTTTTTTTAACTTCTTAACTTTTTTTTCTTTGTTGGTTTATTTGTTTGTTTTTCCTTACAGAAGGTTTTGTTTTTTATTTTTAGTTTTATTAAATTCAATAAAACTTGTGAAAATTTATTTCTATTTTTATTGCAACTTTTTTAAATTATTTTAGCCCTTTAAACTTAAAAAAAAACATCATTATTTATTAAAAAATTATTTTTGTAGTAAAATTTAATATTATTTTAAATTTAATTTTACAAAAAAATATTTTGGCCATTTAAAACTTAAAAAATCAAAAATTTAACTATTGAAATAATTCTTTTGCATAGCATACCAAGACGGAGAAGAAAGGGTGCCTGCAGGTAAATCCTAAACTTCCGCATGGCAAAAATTACTTTAATTCTTTTTTTATTTTAAATGAATTAAAATAAAAATAAAAAATTTCAGCACCAGCTGCACCGACAATAATTCCGGAAGAATGCAGCGCGGAGAATAATTCGGTTACAGTTGCGTGGCAGCCGCCGCAGCAAAGCCATATCGAAGGATACGTCTTGGAGCTGGATGATGGCAACGGAGGAGACTTCAGGGTGAGTAATCCCCGTCCACCGTGACTCACTTCGCACATTATAGGGCCTGCAGATGCGAGAGGGCCATTAATCACCGCCACACACCGTATTGTGTCCCTTCAGCCAATAATATAATTTCCCTGAAACTGTTAAATAGGATAGGTATCTCACCATCCACCAACCAGTGGAGAAATTTATTGTCTGCCATTGACGCAAATTGGCCACTCATTTACAGCTCTAACTGTTGTCCTTGCTATAGTATAACCGCCATAACACCGATTTGCTCTTCTCTTGTCTTCTCTCTGCTCAATAATAATGATCATAATAATATTATTATTATTGTGATGGAGTTGCTGTAATAATTATGTGAAGACATTGAAGACATTTACGCTGAGATATTCTCGGTTTAATTAGTTTATGGAGCAGCTGAAGTCTTCTTCTGCTTGCTTGATTTAATAACGAGCATGAAGGATATTAATTACATTGTAACCGGAGGCGTTGTTAAGCAACCCCTTGCCAGTGCATCGAAGTGTTTAAATTCTTTGAATTTGATCCAACTATACTGTAATTAATATCTCTTCGTCGGGTGCATTTTGCAAATAACACAAAAAAAAACACTTTTTCCTTCCAAGGAATATTGATTTTTTAAATATTTTCAACCAAAAAAAAAAATAATAATAACTAAATGAAACATAAATCGTTTGAATAAATTTAAATCAGGACCCTTTAATGTGCATTTTACCAGCTTATTTAGGGTGCAGAAACATATCACAAATATATAGGGTTGCAAATCCTCGCATACAGAGAGATTAAAGGGGAGGATTACCCTTTTAATATTTAATTGAACTCTACAACTAATTGCGGAATTTATTTTTCCACTCTTTCTTTTAGGAAGTGTATTGCGGCATCGAAACCATATGTACCGTGGATGGTCTTCATTTCCACTCGATGTATAATGCGCGCGTAAAGGCATTTAATAGTTCCGGAGAGGGTGACTACAGCGAACTTATTGGTTTGCAAACGGCTGACGGTTTGTTTTTGCCTTCTTTTTTTCTTTGCAGATTTTTTATTTTATTTTTATTGCTTGTTCTTGTAGTTGCTTGGTTTGCCTTCGATCCTCTGCTATCAGGACCTGGATTGCAGTATTCGGAAGACAGCATGAGCGTTACGGGCGAAGGTTGGGAGCACAGGGTTGCTTTAGGTAGCGTCGGCCTAAGTCGCGGTATCCATTATTGGGAATTTACTATTGATAAGTTTGATGCCGACA
Organism: Holobus sp. GC000080; assembly: GCA_030556065.1. Taxonomy (NCBI): domain Eukaryota; kingdom Metazoa; phylum Arthropoda; class Insecta; order Coleoptera; family Staphylinidae; genus Holobus; species Holobus sp. GC000080. The sequence continues at coordinate 30,301 of JASKGO010008205.1, read as the reverse complement.
CCGATCCTGCATTTGGAATTGCTCGTATTGATGTTGCCAGGGACAAAATGATAGGTAATTTTTTTTTCCAGTGGCTTTTTTATGTGTTGTTTTTGTGTTTCTTATTTTTTTAATGATTTTTATTTTGAAATTTTATTATAAAGCAGTTAAAATATTAAGGGTTGTTTTAGTAAAACTTTATTTTTTAAAATTTATTAGTATTTTTAATTTCAAAAAATAATTGAACCAAGTAACTCACATTTTAAGGGTTGTTTTAGTAAAATTTAATTTTGTTTTTAATGAATTTATGAAATTTAATTAGTTTTTTTTAAATTTTAATATTAATTTTTACTACATTTTTACTACAAAAAAAAAATGAAAAAAAAAGTTATTAAAGTTTTTTTTTTATAGTTTGATAGTAAAGTAAAATAAAAAAAAATTGTTTTGTGCTAATAATCCTTTAGGAAAGGACGAGAAGGGATGGGCCATGTACATAGACCGCCAAAGGTCGTGGTTCCAACACGCCGGCGGCCACGAGCAGAGGGTTGATGGAGGCATAACGGCCGGCAGCACAATCGGCGTCCTTTTAGATTTGGAAAGACACGCTTTATCCTTCTACGTGAACGACGAGCCCCAGGGCTCCGTCGCTTTCCACGACTTGTACGGCGTCTTCTACCCTGCAGTTAGTATCAATAGGGGTGTCAGTGTAAGTCTTCATACAGCTCTCGATCCTCCCACAGATTTTGATGAAACTTAAAAATTATTTTAATTACTACTATTTCCTATTTATTTTCTCCATTTTAATTTACAATAATTTAAAAAATCTTTGGGGAAAAAAGAAAATGTTTAATTTTGTTATTTGTATTTCTTTGTTTTTATGCTTTTAGGATTATTTTTAAATCGTTTTTTTTTGTTTTGTGGAAAATATAATGAATTTTTGTGCATAAAAAGGGTCCACAAATTTTTGAAACTTTTGAGTTTTTGATTGAATTAAAATTAAAAAAAAATAAAAAAGTAATTAAGTACTTAAGACGACAAATTCATGTTTATATTATATATACACAATGTTACACTCGTACACTTTATATACATATCTATATACAATAACAAATAACAAAGTAAACAAATGTTTAGTAATTATACTTAACTTTACAAAAAAAAAAACACCCTCTGTACTGATTGACAATGGATTTTCGACTGTTTTTACTGATTTTTCTATGGAAAATTTATTAAAAAACTTGTTTAAAATTCTGAAAATTAATATAAATAAAAATTTATAAAAAAAAATCTAAAAATAAAATAAAACAATTAATAAATTTTAAACAGTCTTGAATCTATTGCCATGCTTTAGTAATTAGTTCCATTACAAAGACTGATAAAATATAATTAAGTTTTTTCGATAAAAATTCATTTTTTTGGGGCGTTAAAAACGATTTATTAGTTATTTAAGTTCTAGTCCTAGTAATTCTTCTCTCCAAGACTAAAAAAGAAATGCTTAGCGATTTGTAATTATTAACTTATTGAAATAATTGTAAGAATATTTTTGTTTGAATTTATTAATTTCCAGCTTCTTTTTTTTTATGAAGACGAAACAATTATAAAGACGAAGAAGAAGACACTTTATTTATATTCCGAAAAAAAAAACTAATGTCCTATTGGTTATTATTTAATTCAGATGTTTTTTTTTTTTCATTGTAAAATGTAAATGGAAAATCCATAAGTGTAAGAAATGGTTTTTCTTATGAAGTACTCAATGGCAGGCAACTTATATGGACCTTTATTAATGGTAATATGCATTACACATAATGTAAATACATACGTTTGTACAATACATACAATAATTAGCAACAATTTACTAAAATTTATTTTTTACAGAGCATTACTTTAATTGGATTAATTGTATCCTTTAATTTTGCTTTTTTTTTAATTTGGTAATTATTTTTTTTTTCGAATACTTAAAATTAATTAATTGTTTTTCAGAATAATCAGAAAATTATTTACAGCCACAAGACTCAACAATCATATCTTCGTATTCTTTGATAATAACATTTGAATCGTTATCGTAAAACATAACTAGCAAATTCCGGTAATTACTAGGAACGCAACAAGCTTTTGATTTCCTTAAAATATTTAACATTTTTGCATGGTTGCTGAAAGTACCAACTGCTGGCGATTGGCAACTTCCTTCGCATTGGTAAGCCATAAATCCTCCAGGAGCAATTACAAAGTTATTCCATCCCAATTCGTGGAAACTAACAAATCGTACCCTTCTTTTGCAAGGATTCAACACGTATTTGCTTTTGTGTTTTCTTCTCATTGCCGTTTTCTTTTTGCTATGATGAACAATATTTTGGGTCAAGTAAACGATAAGCATTGGTTGATACTTTCCACCGTTGCGATGCCGATGGGCAAACTCCACCAATTGGTCCTCTTTGTCCTTCGAATCGACGGTTGAAATTAAAAAACCCAAATTGTGGTCGCCAGAGCGCCAGTTTTCCACTGCTTGTTTTACTTTAAACACTTGCCATCCTTCGAATTTCGAAGAAATGTAGATTACGTTCACCAATTTGTGCACATCGGGACTTTTTTCGGTAATGTTGTCCGTCATTTGGTACAGTCTAACTACGTTTTCGGGATCTGCTTTAAAGGTCGTGTTTTCTTTGCGTGGTAATCTGTTGAAATTTACAGTAATTTATTCTTTTTTTTTTTTTTTATTAAGAAATTAAGGAATTTCTTTAGAAATAATGATTTTTTTGATAGGTACCTGTAGACATGTAATTCACAATCAACAATCTTATCAGAAACGTTCAGTAGGGATTCGATATTGAATTTTATTATATTCGAATTGAGATTTGTATCGGTTTCGAAGAAGAATTTCACCGTTGAGGCATTTCTTCGTGTGTTATGCTTATTGTGCTCCAGCATTGCATCGTAGATTTCGTGTGTAATGTTTGGTAAGTCGTAAATTGTCCTGTCAGGATTAAAGGACCATTCTGGGTCTATTAAACTAGGGCTTTGCTTGCTCTGTAAAAATTTTATCTTTCATTTTTTATGATGAAAAAGTTTTTTTTTATTTATATCTAAATTAAAAAAAGTTTAAATGATTAAAATAATTCTATAAGTTAATTATTTTTAAAGAATTCCTTTGGAATCTTAAAGGATTTAAATTATCAATCAATCAATAAAATAAAATTATAAATAAATTAAATTAAGTAATAAATAAATTATAAAGGAATTGTTCTTTTAATTCTGAAGAACTCCTTTTAATTCCTTAAAAAGAGAAGGATTTCTTTAAACTTTTAAAATATATTTATTTATTTTTTTATTCTTTAAAATTCAAAAGGAATTCTTCTCTAAATCCTTTAGAATTAATTTAAATCTTTTTAAATTCTTTTAAATTCCTTGAAAGTAATAAGTAGTTTTTTTAATCTGTAGAATTAAATTAAATTATTGGAAATTTGTTTTATTTTTTATAATTGTTTGAATACCTTCAGAATGATTTTAAATCATTTAGAATTCTTTTAAATTCCTTGGTATTTTTTATTTTAAATTCTTCGGATTTTTTTTGGAGAAATTTTAAGTATTTTTAAACGATTTCAAAGAGTTTAAAAGAATTCTAAAGGATTTAAAATAATTCTTTAGGTCTAAAAACAATTCAAAATGATTTAAATCAATTCTACTGAAATAAAGATTTAAAATTTTTCTAAATGATTTGAATGAATTAAAAATGAAAAAAAAAAATGAAATAATTGAAGAAAAAAAAACAAAGAAAAGAAAAATTCCTTACATCAGCATTTTCAGCATCGATTACTTCGAAATTCTGTGGTATTTCCTTAATCAATTCCCCGAATTTCTTCTTGATCATCGTTTCTTCTTTAATTTCCATATTTCCACCCTCGACATTTCGATTATAGTGATTTATCTTAACGTACGAAGAAGCTCCCTCAGCTGAATCCTCCGGCAGCACCTTCTTCAACTGAACAAAGTAAGTTTTTCCCGATGCTTTTGCAGGTGATAAAGTACTGCTTCCCTCCAACGATAAATCAGCGCGACAAATTCCAATAACCGCCACGAAACCCGCAAAATAATAAATTCGAAAAACCATCCTTTGATTTGCCATAACTCCTTTGAAAGAAGACCAGTCTAATACTAAAGAATTTCTGCAGAAATTGAAACAAATTCGCCAAGCTGTGGATTTTTTAAACAGGATGCTGCCAATTAACAATTACCATTTTCAAGCGTAGGATTTCATTCTTAATTTTTATTTTAAAATTTTTTTCAGTAAATGTTTATTGTTTATAAATTGTTTATAAAAGAAAAAACATTACAAAATATTTATTTAAATTAGTTTTAAAAAAAGGAAAGCTAGTTTTTCACTTGCAGTGAAAATTCGTATTGCTGATCAAGTCCCAAATAGGAATCAGAGAAGACATTTAAAGTGTAAGAAAAGTTCCCAGCGTATGCCGGTGTCGTGATCCTAATTGAAGTACTCGCTCTCCTCTTGATGCTGACCCGCTTAATGGCGCACAATTGTTCCGCAAGTCGCACGCAAACAAACCATCCTTCGTCCTTCCTCTTCGGAAACTTCCTGCTTTGCACACTTAGCTTCTCGTCCCCTTTGCGTGCAAACTCCACCACTAGTTCGCATTCAGAGTCCTGATTTACATCGACGGACGCATTTTCAACAACAGGATAAACTTCTTCGCAATCCGCTGGACGAATGGAGCAATTGACCTCCACCCACGGCAACATTTTAATGAATTTACACATTTCTTCCGCTGTTCCAATGCCGTATACATTTGCAAAGGCCGAATTCAGCTGCTCAAAGTGTTTTAAACTTGCGAAACGAATGCCGGCTAAACTGAAACAATCCTTTAATTTGCTGCTAGCCTGGAATTCTATTTTTAAAGCTGATAAACTGGCGTCGTTTGTTTTAGGAATGCTTAAGACGTCGCATTGGTCCATCCAGCGTCCCTGGACCAGCATCTGCATCAAATGGATGGTTCGCAAAGAGGTTGCTGTCCATCCGTTGTTTGTAGAAACATCTACCATTGCCTTTAATTGATAATTTTGTTTTTAATTATTTTGTTTCTTGTTTTTGAAGGAAATAGTTCTTTACTTGCAGAATCCTTAAGGATTGGTCCAGCACGGATTTGCAGTCTACAATATACTCTTGATTCGGCAATTCCAAATCACTCAAGTACATATGTAGCAAAATGAATACTTTTACGTAAGGGGAATCGAAAGGTTCGCTGAATTTTAAACCTAATTTTTTAGAAATTTCGCTGGAAATTAAAATTTTGAAAGTTTATCAAAAATAAATTCAAGTAAAAATTATTACGCATTGATTTTGTCCTCATTGTGTCTAACAGGAAACAGAGCGTATTCTTGAGCGTGGCACATGATGGACAAAAGGTCCATAATGCTGTTATCCTTCCTTAAAGTGTCCTGGAAGTGCTGCATTGTTTTGTAAGACAGATAATAGTAGGAAGCCACTTGGCCGAAGAATGTTGACTCGTAATAAACATTATTTTCCTGAAATTACATTATTTTTTTCATCTTTAATTTATTAGCTAAATTAAAATAATAATTTTTATATCCAGTTCTTTCATTTCATTAATTTATCTAATGATTATTTTATTTTTGCTTTTGCAAAAACCAAATAATTGAAATTTAAAAATAAAACATCCTGTATAATATCAGAAAATTGTTTAAATTTAAAATTCGTTTAAGATTATTAAAGTTAATTTAATTGGCAATAAATAAGTGAAAAAATAATTAAAATTGGTCTATTGATTTAGATTTTATAAACAAATAACCAAGACGGCTTTTTGTTTCAAAGCGGCCATTGACAAACGGGCGGTGCTTCGCGTTCGCACAGGACCACTCAGCTACGTTACGCGCTAACGTTAGACTTGCCAGCACTCGGTCTCGACCATACTCGACGCGCTCTGTTTATAGTCCAGCTGCGCGCTTTGCTAACGTTGCGCGAAGGGTCCCATCTTTTAGTTTACATAACGCTCAGAAAATAATTAATAACTTTTAAACTAATTGTGATATTTTAGCAATATTGGTATCATTTTAAAGGTAATTTAATCTGATATCAATTTATGTTATTATTTGCAAAAACAAATAATTAAAATTACTTTTAGAAAATTAAAAAACAAAATACTTACATCATTGGTAACAACGACACAATTATTATCAGCTAAAACTCCCACAACGGAATCGACTAAATCGCTCAAATATCCATTTACAGTGTGCGGCTCAACGTCTTGCAAGTTATAAAACGAAGGATTCTCCAAGAGTCTGCGGAAGAAGTAAGTCCACGTAATGTACTCCATTAAATTGGATTTAGTGGGCACTGTTTCAGCTGCAATTTCTGCATTTATATGGTCGGGCAACACTTGCAGTAAATTCGATTCCACAGGGAATGGCTCATAGAGAAATTTCTTATAGAAATTCTTTTTGATATCGTGCACGAAGACACAGGCCACACCACTGGTATCAAACTGCGGCCTTCCCGCTCTTCCCATCATTTGCAAAACGTCCGTTATGGGCATATCAACGTATCTTTTTGTGTGTCCATCAAAATACTCTGTTCCTGTTTTGTTTTTTTGTTTTTTGTTTTTTTATGTTAAAGAAATGTTTTTTGCAGTTTTAAATATTTAAAAAAATTACCTTTTATGACCACTAAATGAGCAGGGAAATTAACACCCCAAGCTAATGTTCCAGTGGCAATTAACACTTGAATTTTTTGACTGACGAAGAGTTCCTCAACGGTTTTGCGGTCCCGTTCTTGAAGACCAGCATGATGTATACCGATGCCAAAAGATAAGAACTGTCCCAAATCAGGATCTGCAACATTAAAAATTTATTTTTCTATTTTCTTTATTTTAATTTAATTTGTTTTTTATTTTTTAATAATTAATTTTGTTTTTAGGTGTTGGTACCTTGAATATTTGATAAAATCAAATTCATTTCGTGCTCGTCATTGTGCAACCATTGCTTAGGATCGGAATCCGTTACAAGATACGTAATCAAATCAAAAGCAGTTAATCTTGTTTGTTTTCTTGAAGAACAGAAAACCAGTGTCGGCGAATTTGGGGCATGTTGTCTGATGGCTTGATACGTTGGTCTGTTCATTGACATCATTCTCGGGCAGTAATGTTTTCCGGGGAATCCCGCAACATGCACTTCCAATGGAACAGGTCTAACCGACGGTCTAAAGTTATACAAACCCATCTAAAAATTCATTATTTTCAGTTAAAAAAAAAAATTGTTTTTCAAATTTTTAAATAGTTGAAAGTTAATAATGAAAGTACTTCGCCAATGCCTAACCAAGTGGCTAAATCTCTTGCATTAGCCATTGCTGTGGACAATCCTATGATGCGCATCTTGCGCCCAGTGCGATCCGCTATAAAATTCGTCCTGGAAACTATCACTTCTAAAACAGGACCTCGGTCTTCGCCTAACAAATGAATTTCATCTATTATTATCAGCCCAACCTGAAAAAAATTGCAAAAAGTAAGGTAAAAAAAAATTTGTAAAAAAAAAATACGAACATCACGTATAAAGTGTCTATTTTGCCATCCGCGACTCATGCCGTCCCATTTTTCAGGTGTTGTGACTATTAGGTTTGCGGAAGATATGGCTGAAGGACTTGGAGTAACATCACCGGTTATTTCTACCAAGTTTTTCTGCAATGTTTTGAATTTCCGACCCCAATCTTCAACTCTTTCTCTAACCAGAGCTTTCAAAGGTGCTATGTAAACAACCTAATTTTTGTTGATAATTAATTAAAAAGAAAATATTTTTGCTTAAGGAAAAAAAGGGAAACTTACTTTGAGATGAGGCTCTTGATTGAACAACCTAAAAATGCAAATTTCCGCGGCAATAGTCTTTCCTGAACCGGTCGGGGCTCCCAAAAGGACATTATTATCGGTGTGATACAAACAGTGAAAAATTTGCGTTTGCACAGGATTAAAATGACTGAAACTGTACAGGGCTTCATAGTTTTTGTTCTTTAAAACTGAAATTTCCAGCGGCTGCAGCTCTAGTAAATCTGTGTGCGGCGTAAAACTTTGCGGTAGTTGCAAATCCATAAAGGATAACGGATGCGTATAAACAGCAGCTTTAAAAGTTTCAAAACAAAAGTAATTTCAAAAATATTTTTTTAGGAAAATTTTTAAATTAATTAATAACAAATAAAATAAATAAATGAAACTTACACATCCATCGATCGCTACTAATACGAGCCAAATACTGCGAAGGTCTTGGGTCAATCAAGGGAACAGTAAATACCAATTCAATTACTTCTTCCTTAACGCAAACATTTTTGCTAATGCTTACAGTTTCAGCATGATAAATGGCATCTGATTCAGGATCTTCAATCCAAACCCAAAACATTTCAGTTGTTTTTCCATGGTATGTATTACTCCATCTGCAACATTTTTATTTATTTATTTTTTAATTCTTTATAAGCTTTGTTATTTTAATTTTATTGCATTTTTTTAAATTTTTTAAACGTTTGCAGCTTAATAAAAAAATATTTGGAAAACTTACTTAAATTTAGGAGTAATGAATAATTTAACTCTGATGACTCCTCTTGTAATGGGTTGAATTTTCGAGTCGATTTCCACATAGGGAAAACAATCGGCGCAATATTTCACTTTGGAAGCCATCCTTTTGTTTCTTACCGCATTGGCCACTTCGTTTTCGCTCATTTCCTTTAAATTTAAAATGTCTATGCCAAATTCTTCAATGTTGCTAATCAAAGATGCTTCCAGTAAATGGAATTGCCGCATCGGTGTTTCGAACGGCCACAAACGGCGCTCGAACATTTGGGCAACTAAAAGACATCTTCCGGCTAGTAAAGCTTCATTTCTATGGATTGCTATGTCGAATAATGAACGCGCTATACGTGCTGCGCTCTAAAATTCATTAATTTTATTATTATTTAATTAATAATTTCTTCATTTCATTTCTTCATTCATTTTGCAATTTTTTTAAAGATTTTTTTTGGTTTTAAATTGCAAAATAGGAGCAAAATTTAAAATAAAGTGGTACCTGAGTGATATATTCCATGTCAGACGCTAAAGATAAGGATTTTATGAATCCTCTGGATAGAAAACTTTGCATTAAGATGTTAACTTTTCCGTAGACATTTTCCACACCTCCTGGTACATTCCATTCGCAGTATTTGCTTAGTAAATCATCTAAATCTTCCAGTTCTTCTTGTCGTACCTATTACATAGTTTTTTGTTTGTTTAAAAACTTTTTAATAACTTTCAAATTTACATACTTATAAAATACTATTTTTTTAATTAAAATTTTGAATTTCGAGGTAAATTTAAAGTTTTAGAAACCGTCAAAAATGAAAAAAAAAATGAAACAAAATTACCCGGCGCCTTCACTACTAATTTTTCTCATTTTTTTCCTGTTTTTTCATTAAATGATTTTAATTGCTTAATTGCAAACCTGTATTTGTTGAAATTCCGAAGCTCTGCACATCATACTAACAATATCAGCTTCGCCCATCGTCGGATTCATCATATCGTTAAAGATTTCGATGGTGTCGAAATTAATATAGTAGTAACTAGCAGTTCTGCCCAAATTTGTAGCTGTTAAATCCCCGGTTTTCACATCGTAGCGCACCATACGAGCTTTATCTAACAATCTACTGGCCGTGTCTACAAAATTAAACATTGCTCCTCGTAAGTCGGGGTCAACTTGCAAGTCTTTGTATTGCAATCCGTAAACCAGAGGATTCATTCGCATTCTGCGATACAAATACGAAAAAGTTAACCATTCCACTGCTTCCTGTACACTTGAAATGCTTCCCAGGACCACCTAAAATATTTAATATTGCAAAACTTGCTCTTTTTTTAATTGAAAAATTAATTGTTTTTTTTTTTTAATTTTAAAATTTCAAAAGAAAATGATTTGTTACCTCAGCATTTAGATTATCAGTCAAAGCATTCAAAAATTTGCTTTCAATTGGCACCTGATTGGTTAAAGACGACAAATAAAAATGCACTTTGTCTTGGGCTGTTATAATTATTCCGTGTCCCGACGTATCAAACTGCGGTCTTCCGGCTCTGCCGAAGATTTGCATCACATCTAAGATGTCGACATCTACGTAGGTGCTTTTTTTCGAATCATATAATTTTGTTCCCTAAAAACAATTTTTTTAATGTTTAAAAGAATATTTAAAAGCTAGGAAAAGGGCAACTTTTATAATGACTCCATGTGCAGGCAAATTAACTCCCCAAGCAAGAGTTGCAGTACAGCACAGTACTCTTATGGCTCCTTCTGTAAAGCATTGTTCAACTTGATTCCTGTCTCTTCGCAGCATCCCTGCATGATGCACCCCCAAACCAAAAGGTAGGAAATTCTCCAGAGCTCTGTTGCTGGTATTCCAAGTGGCTTTTTTTGCTTTAAAAGTCTGCTCCGGTTCGAATAATTTCGTTAGGCCTCTCTTTTGTGCCGCTTCTTTTATAAATGTTGCTGTTTTCGTTGTTTGGTTTCTTGCGTGCACGAAAACCATCACTTGGTGTCCGGCCCTTAAAAACTCTACAACTTTTTCAAAACAGATTTCATCCATATCATTTTGCTGTTGAATTTGTTTTGCTGCTTTCACCCCTGGAAATTTATTTTTAGTTTTTTTTTTAGGTTTTAGGGGGGAAAATAGTTGTAAAACCTATGAAAGTTTGTGTTAAAGGCACGGATCTAAATCTGGAATCGAAATAGAAGAGGCCTACATCTGTATTGACACGTAAAAAATGGGCTACGTCTATGTAATTCGGAAGGGTTGCCGATAATCCAACGATTCGTATCAAATTTTGGCTGTTTACCACTTGCCGTAAAGTTCTGGCAACTAAAGCTTCAATCACCGGGCCTCTGTCGCTATTTAAAAGGTGCACTTCATCAATTATTAACAGTTTCAGTAAAGAAGTCAATTCTGCGTCCGCTAAAAAATGTTTTTCTTTTTGTAGAAATTTGCACGAAAAGAATAATTTTAAATTTCGCGCCTTTTCAAAGGAAAATTCAAATTCAAACGTAACGGAAGTTCAAAACTTATGGCGCTAAATTTAAAATTATATTGTTCAATTTTTAATTACCGTCACAAATAACTTGAAAATATGGTACGAAATTAAAAAAAAATAATTTAAAATTAAAAAACAAAACTTACAAGCTCCTTTTCGGGAAATTACATCCCATTTTTCAGGTGTGGTGACTAACATTTGAGTCTCGCTGATTTCTTTTCTTGTTAGATGCATATCTCCTGTGCATTCCTTAACATTTATGCCCAAAGGCAATAAAATTTTGGAAAAATTCTCTGCCATTTCAGCAGCTAAGGCTTTCATAGGACAAATATAAACAATCTACAATCAAAGGAAAATAAGTTTACGCCACTTTTTCTTTGTTTTTCTAACGGAAAACTAACTTTAAATTTTTCCAGACGGACCACATCATTAATAATAAAATTTTTAATTTGTTGTACGATTGTCAGAAGTGCTATGTTGGTTTTTCCTGCTCCTGTCGGAGCGCAAACTAACATATTTTCGCTTGTATAGTAAGCGACAGGAAAAACTTTGCTCTGTATAACGTTAAAAGCTTCGATTTTTTTGAAAACCATCTTTCCTATAGCATCCATTGAAGCAACTTTAATTTTCTGTTTTTCCATTACTGGAAGTACTGATTTTTTCGGAGGTATCATTATTTCTTCATAGGTTGGCTTGGTCTTCTTTACAGCATCCGAAGGAATTGCCACTGGGGCTCCGCAAATCATAGCTAAAAAAAATTATTTTTTAATTTTTTAATTCCTTAATTAAAAAGCAAAATTAAATTTAAAAAAAAAAAAGACCTTTAATGTTGACATCATCAGCTTCATCGTAGACATTAGGATATTTTTTCTTAGTTAATTCCGCCATAGTTCTAGTCAATTGGAAATCATCAGTTTCTTCGTAATCGTTTTGGTCATTTGGATAGAAATCATTTCCTAATTTACGCTCCTTTTTCTCGATTTTCCGCAGCTGCTTCATCAACTGTTTATCTTCTTCAAACTGAATGGTAATTTGGCTACTAACAGCCGGCACATTTTCTTTTTTCGAAAACTCTTTGAATTTTCTTTCGCTTGCTGAAACTGTTGGGCTTTTAAAAAAAACAAAATACTTCATTTAATATTTACCATTCGATTTATTGTCAGTTATAGGAGCAGTGAAAGAATCCATACAAATTTGTTCTTTATTATCTAACAGTTCTGTTATCAATTCAAATGCATCAAACCCTAAAAATTCAAACAGTTCGTTTTGGATTCCGTTGTTCGATTGCGAAGTCTTCAGCATATTCAATACAGTTTCGACGAATTCCTCCGCCGAAATGCTCAGGTTTGCAGAATGTTTGCTGTAGAGATGTTCCAACAATTGTTTTCCAACAACCATTTTTTGGGTTTTTGCTGGTATTTGCTGATAATTCATGGAAAATTCAACTGCTGAAGCTTGATTTTGCAAGGCGCCATCGTCCCTTTTCATTGGATGCATAAAAAAGTCTGGCAACTTTACAAAATTGGCATTTTTCGTTTGGAAATCTTCATTATGGAATACTTCTGTTTCATCTTTCAATTTGTTCTTAAATATATAGTTCAAGCAGTCTGTTGAAAATTCCATTTTTAAATTTTCAGCAAGCTAAGGAAATTTAAATATTTTCAATTATTTAATACTTTTAAATTTTAAGAAGAAACTTACTTCTGCTAAACTTTTAAGAACTTTAAAGGACATATTTCCAAATATTTGTTTAACCTTAGGATCATTAATATTATTAAACTTTTCTTTTTTCATAGAGAGTAAAGCAACAATAGCACTGGAAACCATTGTTTTATCTTCTAGATGAGCAGAAAGGACGTCTTGAAGTTGGAATAAAAGTTCTTTTGCATAAAAGTTCTCTTCATAGTTTAAAAAAGTATGAATTGATTCTACAACAAAGCTTTTTTCAGGATTTATAACTGGTTTTTAAAAGATTTTAAAGGATAATAAATGGACTCACTTGGTTTGCGAATTTTCCACTGGATTATTAAGAAATTCCTCATCGAACGGATCAAACAAATGGTAAATTTCTTCAGCAAATCTTCTTCCCGATAAATTATCCATGATGGTTTAATTTTTAGTGGCTTTTTCCTGCAGTTATCAATGCTTTTATCTAAAAAAAATTTAGGTAAAAATTAATTCCCAAATATTGCAACATATTTCATTAATTTACTTGCTTTTTCTAGGGGATTTTTTGCAAAATTAAGTAATTTAAACCTTTTTTGTAGCAGCTGTTAGGTTAAGAATTCTGAATTACTGTTATCAGATGCTATTTTATTTGCCTAGCATTTATCCTTAAATAGTTAAATAATTTTTTTCTTCTTAATTACGTTTAAAAAAAAAATTAAAATATATTGCTTTCAATATATAAAATACTTTTCCTTGCCAAGTAGTTATGGTTTTCACCCTTAAATTCAAAAATTGGCGGAAAATTTTAATTTAAAAAAAGTTTTAACTTTTTTAACTTAGGCAACTCTATTAACTTCCAGTTGGCACTTAACCTTAATCAATGTCAAACAGTTGACAGTCGAGCAAAACATTCTGCAGTGATAACATCGTCTCTTGCAATTTTGCAATTTTCTAGTGATAAATGCAGAAATAAAGTGCAATAAACAGCGGAAAATCCAATCGTAGATGTCCCACCACAAGAAGGATGGGTAAATTTCATAGCGTCATTGCAATCCTGCTGTTTGCTGCAACAGTCCAATGTTCCTTACCTGATGAAGGAAAATGGGACATGAATTTAACATCAGTAAGTCCTTTCTTTAATCAATTACTTAAAATAACACTATTTGCCAATATTAGGACATGAATGATTTCATCATATCAAGAAGTATGTTCAAAGGAGCACAAATTTTCCTAAAATGTAAGTCTCAAATGTATTTCTCTTCGCCTGCATTATTTATCAAATATATTTAAACAGTGAATTGCCAAGGAACCAATCCAAATGTTCCCACAAACATAACACTGAGCTGGAGAGTAATAAACTCAGAATGCTGGGATTTCACAGAAATCATAGATAATATAAAAAATGTAAGAAAATTGCTAAAAAAATTCTGTCAATAATAATTGAAATTTACAGAATGCCTACACGAAATTAGTGGGCAACAATTCGTATGCTTTCGACGAAAGAATGTACAAATGTGATAACCACATAGTATTTGATGAGAAAGTAGTGGAAAAGGAGCAAAAAGTAAGCAACTTGCATCCGGCTTACATCATTCCAGAGGATGGAGTCTATGTAATTTGGCTGAAATCAGCCGGAAAAGACTTTAATTTATTAGTCCACGTGGAAATGCGCAGTGATTACGGTTACTTATCAGCAGCAGATTGGCCCATGCTGCCTTTCTACGGTTTTATGTGCATTTTCTACGTGCTTTTGGGCATTTTATGGCTCGTTTTGTCCTTTTTGCAATGGCGCGACTTGCTGCGCGTCCAATTCTGGATCGGCGGAGTCATATTGCTGGGCATGCTAGAAAAGGCCACCTTTTACGCCGAATACCACAGCATAAACAATACTGGCGTTAGAGTACAAGGCGCCATGCTATTTGCAGAATGGGTTTCTTGTGCTAAAAGGACCCTGGCAAGGATGCTCGTAGTTATCGTTAGTCTTGGCTTTGGTATTGTCAAGCCCAGACTTGGAGCTGCCCTGCACAGAGTTGTCGGCGTTGGAATGCTGTACTTCTTCCTGGCTGCCAGCGAATCCTACTTGAGAGTCTACAAGGAGAAGGCGAATCAAAACAGAGACGTTTTGGTTGCCTCGGTCCCCTTGGCTGTTTTGGATTCGGCTATTTGCTGGTGGATCTTCAGTGCATTGGTCTACACCACGCGCACTCTGCGATTGCGTCGCAACGAAGTCAAACTGAATCTGTACAAACACTTTACCAACACGCTGATTTTTGCAGTGGTCGCTTCGGTGATTTTCATGTTGTACTCCATCAAGACGCACAAAATTGTCACCTGTTTGGTGCTGTGGAAGGATCTGTGGCTCGAAGAGGCTTACTGGCATATTCTATTTTCGGCTCTCCTGCTGGTCATCATGATCTTGTGGCGGCCGACGAATAATAACCAGAGGTATGCTTTCGTGCCGCTTTTAGAGACTGCCGATGACGATGAAGAGGAAGAGCATCTGGTGAATGATGCTTACGGCGTTAAAGTGCGCAATAATCATAGGAATTCTTCGTCGTCGCCGAAGCCGAGCGCTAACCACGAAGACGATTTGAAGTGGCTGGAGGAAAATGTTAAATTGGAGGCGCCGCTTCCCGTTTTGGACTCCGATGAGGAACTAGTCAGTACAAGATTCGAACTGTCGAAGATACAGTAAGGTACAGCAACATTTCTTCTAATTGTTCCCTTTAAAAAAAAAAAAAAAAAACATACAAAAGCCAAAATATTGTAGCTTTCGGATTTTTTATAAATGTGTAAAAAGTTATTCAAAGCTCAAAGATTTCCTTTTTTTTCTTTGCAACGCACAAAAGTTAGTTTTTTATTAAGTGATTTATTTTCTTTAATTAAAAGTTTTCTTATTATTTTTTTTAACAGAAAACTTTAAAAAAAAATTAACCAAATAGTTTCGTTAAAGTTCAATTAAATAAAAAAATTAAATGATTTTAATTAATTGCACTGAATTTTGTAGTTTTTTCTACAGTGTACTTATTGAGGGCACAATATTCTTGTGATTTCCATATTTTTAAATATTATTATTATTACTTTTTTTTTAACTTTTAGAAAGAGTCTGAAATGCTTTTTGTTTTTAACTAATTAAATTGCAACAGCAAATTATATCATTTGGTAAATTTATTTTCTACTTAATTAATACAGATTTGTGTATAGAAAATGTCTGAAGCTGTAAATAATAAAGGCAAAACGCAGATTAAGCCAACTTAGTGGGCTTTACAAAGGTGCGTTTTCTCTTGAGCTTCTTGCGCGTTATTTCCAGCTTCTGCAGGTCGCTTTGTATAGCGGAAAAGATGTCCTTTTGCTCCTCTTCCGGAATGCTCCTCATGTATTCCTTCATCAGATCGTACTTTTCGTACGGTTTGGCAAACTTTTCAGCGCGTTCCTTGCGTCTGCCAGGCAAGAAAGTGATCTCTTCGATGCCTTTCAAGTCTTTCAATTCCCATTTTTGCGTCCACGGATGGGCCTTCAGTTTTACTTTGGTGGTATTTATCGGAACCGGAGCTCCTTCTGGAAGAATCTCTACTTCCATATTGGGATCGAAGTAGCTGTACTCAGGTAATGCGTCTCTCAAGTAGAATAATTTATCGTCCAGTCGTTTTTCCAGCTTGATAACTTCGATTTTCTGCAGCGATGGATCGTATAATTCGTACATTATCTCGACGCCCTGAAAAATGTAATTTTTATTTTATTATTTTTGTTTATTTATTAATTTTTGTTTTTATTTTTTGTTTATGGAGCTTACTTGGTGGTCTACAATATTGCGCAAAGTGAAATCAGCCCGGAGTCCGCATCCTTTGCGTTCTATACAAATGCCCATGAATTTATTAAACTTCCCAGGCGTGTGAGGATCTGCTGAAGTTACAGACATGATGGTTCCCACATAGAACTCTGGGATGTCTATCAATCGTCTTCTGGCAATCATATCTTCTCTCTCCAGTTGTTCCCTCAGACGGTTGCGCATCTTTGGATCCGGATCAGGCAGAAATTCCGGATAAATAAAACGGTATTCTGCTATACTTTTACGTGGTTCCGGCTTTTTTATACTTGGTTCCTCAGGTGTTACTTGGTTTGCAAAGCATCTTAGAACTAGGAATTAATGGATAATTACGAAAATTCTAAGAAGTAATCTACAAATACTTACTTTTAGGAGTCTGCCTTATAAATTGCAAAGTCTGCGTTTTCCTTAGGTAATTCATCTTGCACTATTTCTTCTTGATTTTTAAATTTTCTTAGAAACAAATTTTGCACATTTGTTCATAGGTTATGTGTTTGTTTATGCAACTTATGTAACAATTTATTGCACTGGCAGTTGCATAATAAGAAATTTAATCTTAATTTAATTTTTAAATTAATTAACAATTTTTATAGCAGTGCTATTAAAATGCCGAGCTTGTTTTTCGTATTTTAAAGGCTTCGCCAATAGTTTCTTCCACTTTAGATATTTTTTTAAAGTTTTTAAACCACGTGTTTTCATAAATATCTTCTCAGGTAACCTTAAAATATTTTTTTATTATATTTTTAATAAAAAATTTCATTTTTAAAAGGAAAAATTTAAGTTAAGTTGCTCTCTAGACTGATAGTCATAAATAAACACTACTTTGTGCTTGTTAATTGTGTAAATACTTTAAAACAAATAACGGAAAAGTGCTGAGAAATTATTTGGGTCATTGTTTTTTTTTTTAATTGTTCATTTTTCTTTTAGAAATGAGAGTACTGGGACTAATTAGTGGTGGCAAAGACAGCGTCTTCAATTTAATGCAATGCGTTGCTTCCGGCCACGAAATAGTCGCCTTGGCCAATCTGTATCCAAGTAATAAATCTGAATTAAACAGTCATATGTTTCAAAGTGCTGGCTTTGAAGCTGTGGAATTGATTGGACAAGCTTTAGATTTGCCTCTGTTCAGGGCTGAAATTAAGGGAACCAGTAAAGTGAAATGCATGCAGTATGAAGCTACAGAGGGGGATGAAATTGAGGACTTGTTTGATTTGCTGAAAATGGTCAAAAGCAAAATTCAAATTGATGCTGTGGCTTCTGGTGCTGTTCTCAGCGATTATCAACGAATTCGTGTGGAAAATGTGTAAGGATTTTCATTGTAATTTTATTTAGATTTAGATTTTTCAAAAGCAGTTGTTTATTATTAGAAAATTTAGTCCAAACAATTGTTTTTTGCTAAGCAAATGCTTCTAAATTTTGTTTTTTTGTTTATTGAAAAGTTGTAAAACAAAATTTTTTTTTTTTATTAATTAATTCTTCTGGTTTGTAAAAAGATAATTAAAGTCATATAATTAAAAATTTCCAGGTGCACGCGTTTGCAATTAGTTTCCGTGTCTTATTTGTGGCAAAGAAATCAAGCGGAGCTTCTAAAGGAAATGATTCAATGCGAAATGGAAGCTGTTGTTGTCAGAGTAGCTGCAATGGGATTAGATCCTGGAAAACACTTGGGAAAATCAATTAGATTTCTGGAACCGCATCTGTTGTCCATGCAGGAAAAATACGGACTGAATGTTTGCGGTGAAGGCGGCGAATACGAAACATTAACTTTGGATTGCCCTCTATACAAAAGCAGAATTGTTATGTAAGTTTATTAATTTATTTTTTATTATTGTTATTAAAAAATAAAATTCTAATGATTGTTTTTTTAAGCAGAGAAGAATCAGAAGTGGTTTTGGATTCGGATGATCCAATTGCACCGACTGGTTACTTGCAATTAAAAAAATTAAAATTAGAAACCAAGCTTCCAGTTTTGGATTTAAGTGCCAGACTTGCCAATTTGCCATTGAAAAACAGCATGGATTTTGTTATTAACTGTTTGCAAACTGAGGAACCTCTAGACTCCCTAATGGGTAACTTTTAATTCTTTTTATTTCTTCTTTTTTATAATTTAATTAATTTTCTGTATGCCTTTTTTAATAATTTTTTTTTAATCAATTACTAATTAATTTATTTTTAGGGGGAGATGCCAAAGGTGATGAATTAACAACTGGTAATTTAAATATAACACAGGCAGAACATTTTTCCACTAGCGGAGACGGCTGGTTATTTATTGGAGGCATCATCGGCCTTTCCGAAGACCAAAACGAACACGAAGCCTTCACTAAAGCAATGGACAAACTAAAATGTAAGTTCTTCAATTGCAAAAGAACAAAAAACAATAAATTAAATTATTTTTTGCAGGTGCTTTGCAAGCAAACGGCCACAATTTACAAGATTTATGTTCAATTAATTTATACGTGGCCGATATGACCAAGTATGCTGAACTCAATAAAATTTATTGCCAAATTTTAAAACACAGCAATCCACCAGCTCGTGCTTGCGTCCAAGTGCCTTTGCCAGCTTCTTGCCCGGCCATAATCGAAGCTATTTCTTGGAGTCCTGGAAAAGTGGTCCACGACAACGGATTTGAAAGGTTTTTTAAATACTTTTTTTTCTTTTTTGCATTTAAAAAAATATCTATTGCAATTTTTAGAAGCACAATGCATGTGCAAAGCATCTCGCATTGGTGTCCAGCTAATATTGGCCCCTATAGCCAAGCTGTGAAAGTGGGCGACTGGATTCATTTAGCCGGACAGATTAGTTTGGTACCGGGCAACATGCAAATGCCTTCGGACAACATTACAGCGCAATGCCAGTTGTCCTTAAGACATGTTGAACGCTTACTGAAAGCAGCGGAGTCTAATTGCGGTTTGCGTGATGTAGTACAGGTAATTCCCTTTAATTAAAAATATAAAAAACGATCAAATAAATTTAATAAAAATATAAAAAATTGTTTTTCGCAGGCAATTTGTTATGTTTCCAATCAAAAATACATCGAATATGCAAGAAAAACGTGGGAGGAGCGCAGCAACAATGCAATTGTTGACTATTTGGTGGTCAGTGGACTTCCTAGGAATGCCCTAGTGGAATGGCAAGTCTGGGCCCATACTCACAATAACCAATTTGAATGTAAGTTTATTTTTTTAATGGTTAAAAATTAAAAAAACATTTTTTTAGATGAAGAAACAGGCCAATGCATCCAGGACTGGTCGATTTCAGTGTTCAGACGTTGGAATTTAGAAAATAATGTTGCCGCCATAGTTTGCAATGTGGAAAACCACGTGCAAAATTCCGAAGTGATTTTATCAGCGCCAATATTCCGCGAGACCATCGAATACGTCATCGAGAAATTGAATCAGGGCCACGAGGTGGACACCAATAGTGTTTGCTCTTTGAAAGTGTTTTACGCTGTGAGAAAGTCGCTGTGCGTCTATAGTTTTGTAAGTATCCTCGAGGAATTCCGCAGGACGATTCCTTTGGTGCACACCATTGTGCCCGTGTTGGCGCTAAATACGAAAAATACTTTTCTGTCTATTACTGGACTCCGTACACAATGACCTCACCAATTTCAAATCAAATTAATTTTACGGAAAATTACATTTTAAATAAAGGTTTTATTTGTTATTAAAATTTAAAAAAACAACCAAAAATGACTACTAAAAAACACTTTTTCATTCAAATAATAAATCCTTTTCCATTTCTCTCCAAATTTATTCTTTTTTATTTTTAAATAATCTATTAATTAGTTACATTTTATTTTAATTATGTGCAAGTATTGCCTACGCTTTTGTTGTATTAAAAAAAATGGAAATAAAACTAAAAATTAAAGTAAAAACTTCGCACGTGGAGTGGTGATAAAATACCGTTTGAAGGCACAGTAATCTGTACAACTTTGCGCACTTTAAAACTGTTTGCTGTTTGTTTGACACGCGGCCATAGATGTCGTCAACGCACTAAGTAAATTCTTATTTCATTCTTATTCCGTGTCTTCTGTTTATGAAAAAGTTATTTAACTATTGCTAATTATTATTAGTAACCGTATTTATCCTGAAAGCAAAACAATTGTTAGTTTTAGAATTATTTACAATTGCAAGAATACAGACCTGCAATGAAGACATAACATTATTGGCAAGAGAACTGAGTTTGCCGGCCACTTTGGTGACTCCTTCGCGGACACTTTCGCTAACATCTTCAATATCAGGTGCTTCAAACAAACTGTCTTCGTTATTGGACCCTAAAATAATTTCAATTTAATTTTCAGTTTTTTGGTTCTTCTTTCGGCATAGGTAAAACTCACGTTTGCCTTGATTGGTGCCGAAGAAATCCGCTGAGGAAATACTGGAAGACCCTTGGAACCTATTAAGCGTTGCCTGCGTTTCGAAATCCTTTTGGCCGTCGTCGAAAAATTGCGACGAAGAAATTCCTTTAGCATTTCCAAACTTTTTCTGCGCCAAATCCGAAGTCGAAGATAAATCTTCTTTTTTTCTATAGTTGTTGCTGCTGCTGCTGCTACTGCTGTTGCTGCTGGTAACTTTAGGTGTTTCTTCTTAAAAAAAAAATCAATTAAAATTAGCAAAATAATAATTAAAAAATAGAACATTTTAATAAAACAAAAGTAAGTATTTAAAATTTACCAATTTTATTTTCTTCGTAATCGTATTTGCTTGCAGAGTTGCTGCTGCTTTTATCGTCGTCAACAACGACCCATCCGTTCTTGGAATCGCTCAATTCGGAGAAGAAATCCTTGCTGCTGTTACTACTGGCATTGCGATTCATGCTGAACGAACCGAAGGGATACCGGATGTCGTCCAAACGCATCATCCCTAAGGAATTCAGAGTGTTCTGGGAACTCTTATCCAGGTTTTCCTGCTCGATGGTCTGCATGTCAGTAAGTACTGAATGACTAATGCCCCTAAAAAAGGTTTTTTTTTGTATATGTTTTAAAATTATTAATAGTACAAAATATATATTTTTTTTTCTAATGACTAAATAATTAAATAAAATATATAAATTAAATTTTTTAGTAATTTTTAATCTTACGATCTGGAATTGACACCCATTCCTAGTCGTTCCATTTGTTCGGCCTTCTTTGGGTCACTTCTTTTTAATTCCTCTTCTTTTTTCTTCTGCTGCGAACTTATATCTTTGTAGGCCAATCGAACGGCTGCATCCCTGTCCAGTTTTTCTTGCTCTGACAAGGCTAATTGTTTCGCAGTTTCTTCCTGGATCCTTAAACGTGATTCCGCAGCTAGTTCTGCTTCGCGCTCAATTTCTGCGAAGTTTGTTTTTACTTTTGTAGCACCCAGACCTCCCTTTTTCACTCCTAACTATAAAAAAATAATTATTAATTAAATTAAATTTCTTAAATACAAAAAAATATTAATTTTTTCAATTACAATTTGTTTTAAATTAATAAAAATTACAATCTTACCGATGATTTTTTCGGTTGAATTTTTCTAACACCAATTGTAGACTTTCGTTCCACATTTGCAGAATCGCCCAGAGAAAAATCCACTTTGGGGCCTTCGTCAAGGTTCGCCTTTTCATCTACTTTACTTTCCATTGGTTTCACAGACTAAAAAATTTAATTTTAATTATTTTTCAATGTAAACACTTCATTGTAAATTAGTAACAAACTTGAAAATCGTTAGAAACTGCATCATTCAAGGGAAAATTCTCGTGTTCGCTAAAGAAATCCGCCTCTTTTTCCTCTGCTTTCTCCTCTGTGTATGCATTAATATGTAGCTTTGCAAAAAAAACAGCACAACATTAGTAAATTAGTTTTTGAAATCCAAAAATTACAAATAAATGTTACCAAATTTGAAAAATAAAAAAAATCAATACCTCATTTGGAAAATTCTTTACAGAATTCACAGCGAGCTGATTCAATTTATCTCTGTACAGTTGAGCAGCTCTTGAATTGTACTTCTTGGTCGCGTCTTGCGTCACGCAATTATGTTGAGCAAAAAATTGTTGCTACAAATAGTAATTTATTAAAAAAATACATATTTTTCCTAGCATTAATAATAGTTTTTTCAGGTGATACATACTGCATTTGAATTTCCACCCAATTGCATTTGTCTTAACTGCACCCAAGTCCAATTGGTGTCCAGCTGAGTGGATCGAACAAATGTTAAGTGCACTCCCAGATTTCTATGCACTGCCGAACAATCAATACAGATGAAAACCCCATAAGTAACTGAAGACCACGTGGGATTCTTCGCATAGCAATCAAAGCAGGACTGCAATTAATTGAAATTAATTAAAAAATATATATTTTAAACAATATGTTTTCAATATTTGTTAATTCTGATGTTCCGATTGGGTTTATTGGTTGCAAGCTTACTTTGTTAGCAGGAATGGCTCTGAGTTTATTGAACACTGCTTCCAGATCACTTTTCGTGGGTTTCGTTTCCATTTTCTTTGAAAATTTGCTAAAACCTGACTAATTGTTTAATGTTTAATGAGAAGACACGTCATATGTCACTACTATCAGCAAAAGTTCTCTTTTTAGTGGAAAGGATTTCTGTAGTTTTCATGTTTGAATTTATATCTGCAGGGGGCACTACTTATTTTAAAATTATTTTTTTATTTCAAATTTGAATTTGCAAACGGTTTTGTTTTAATAATCAGGACTTTTTTTATTGTTTTTATTAATAAAAAATAAGGAATACAATATATAATAACTAAAAATACATATTAAACTTACAGTGTAATCACGCAAATATTTAAAAATAGAAAAAAACAATTTAGTTTCTAAAAGAGCCATTATTAGCTCTCCACTTTTGCCTCTTGAAACTCTGGAAAGTAGACTCCCTTCTATTCTTTACGTTCGCCAGTGTTCTATTTGCATTCTTGTGGGATTCCGAGCTTAAATCAGAAATTTCAAACGGTTGCTTGCACATTTTTGTGATATTTGTCTTACCTAATCGTTTGATTTTCGTGCCCAACTTGGTTGGTGGCGGTTGCTCGTGGTTTTTCTCAGGCGGTTCCACTGATTTAGCTATCACCTGGTCAATAGTTTTATCCAAACTGTCGCGTTTTCTCTTTCCAGACGATTCCTTTTTCTCTTCAGCTTCACTGCTTCTATGACTACCACTCCTGATTCTTTTCTTCAAAGGACTTGTTGCAATTTCCTTTTTATCCACTAATGAATCAGTTTCTTTTGCATTTGCTGCTTCGGCAGCTTTGGAACTTGGCATATTTACTTCTTCATTCTTAGCAGACTTTTTTTCTGCACAACCATCTGATTTATTAGTTTTACCAATGCGCTCTCCTTCTTTTTTGCACATTTCCGGTATATCAACTAATAGATCATCAAAGTTTTTGCGATTGTAACTGCGAGGCATCGCAGATTGAGTTTTGATTTTTCTATTCGCTCTAATTTTGCGCATTGCTGGCGAACGACGCTCCTTTCTATATTCGTATTTATCCCCGCTGTCTTCCGGTTGCGAATCGCTTTGCGTATTGTTAGGACTTCCAACTGGCGCGGAATTTTTATCGCCGCGCTTCTTGCTAATTATCTCGTCGAAAATGCGCTCCACTTTTGGATTTACATAAGCTTTGGCAATACTTTGTCTAGTTTGCGTCTGCTGCGTGGTCTCCACTTCTTTAATCTCGTTTTGTACTATTGAAGAAGACTCGTCGACTATTGTAACCTCCGATTGGAAATCAGAAGTCAAAGATGTCGCATAAATGGAATGCATAGCTCCTTCGATTAGTTCTTCAGCAATTCGACAGGCATCGCTGACCTCTACTTCGTTGGAGACTTCCGGTGTTTCAATTTGAAGAGCGTTTTCCGGTTCTTCAAAGGGTTCTTCCGGAGACTTTTCGGATTGATCGCCCATTATTATCTTCACTACATCCGTTGGGGATAAATGTGTTGTGTCCATGGGGGTGGCAGAAGGTAAATTATTTCCTGGAGAAATATGTTGGCCGCTTTTTAGTAAACCCATCGTTCGAATTACTTCTCTATCTGCTTCCGGTATATCTCCTAAGATATTGTCTACATCTAAACCTTCCTTATACAGAGCTTTAACAGGTTGTTTTCTTTCTTCTTCATTTGCTGATGTTTTTCTTTTTTCAATTTTTTTAGATTGTCTTTTAGATTGTTTTGTTCTTTTAGTTGCTTCCGATTTTTTCGATTCCTCAGCTGTTTCTTTTTCTTCTGTTTCTTTAGCTGTTGCGGTGACTTCTTTTACTATTTTTGAAGCTTCGATTTTTTTAACTGTTTCTTTTTCTTTTGTTTCCTGAGCTGTTTCTTTTTCTTCTGTTTCTTTAGCTGTTGCGGTGACTTCTTTTACTATTTTTGAAGCTTCGATTTTTTTAACTGTTTCTTTTTCTTTTGTTTCCTTAGCAATTCCATTCTCTTCTGCTTCTTTAATTATTTCTTTTTGTTCTATTTCTTTAGCTACTATTTTTTCTTCTACTTCTTTGCTCATTTCTTTTACTTCTGATTTTTTGACTACTTCTGCCTCTTCAGTGGCATTTCCGGTAACCGCTTCATCTATTTCTTCAGATGTAACAGATTCTTTAGAAGTTTCCAATGTTTTTTCTGCTACATTCTCCTCACTATTATTAACAGCAGTTTCCTCAGGACTTTTCGCAGCCAACGAGTCCTCCTCGGACTCGCCAACCACATGCTTCTCAGGTGGAATATTCGAATGATCATCTTCAGATTCAGAATCAGAGTGCTGTGTAATGATCCTATTGAAAGTATAAGGTGTGGAATCGTAAACTGTATCCTTTACGATTTTTCTTTGGGTAACTTGAGGACTGCTTTGTATTCTGACGCGGATAACAGTAGCATTTTCTTCTGGCAAATTGGAAACGTTACTGTTGGCATCATAACAAAACTTATTTTTAATTTGCAGCGGTTGCAGAAGAGCTTTCGTCAAATCGTTGACTCGATGTAACCTGTCGTGCTTCCGCAGCTCTTCCTCAGAGGCAATGTTCATCTTACAATAAAGACAAATCTTAATTTCTCTCTTTTCAGGGTCCTCGGGGCCTGTTCTTCCTTCGGAATGCATGTGCCATTCCATATGGGCAGGTGTTTCGAACGGTTTCATCCACATATTGCAAATGGGACACATCACCACTTCCTCCAAATGTTTTTCCTCCATGTGTATTTGAAATTCCAGCCTGAGATTTAATTCTAAGATTAATATTATATTCAATTTGATTGATTTTAAAGCTTACTTTGATGTGAAACGTAAATTATTACATTCTGCGCAGAAATACCTGACGAAAATTTCGTGCACATTGATTTTATGGTCAATTAGGCCTTTTACCGAATCATTCTGATAGTTGCAGTACTGCAACAGACACGGAAACAAGGACTTGTACGTTTTTTTGTCGACTGTTTTGAAATGTTGCTTGTTTTTTAGTTTGTAATGCTGATCCCTTGCAATGGCATACAAATTAAAATGTAAAGGTTCTCTGTAATGAATCATAAAATTAATTTATCATTATTATCAGCTAAAGAAAACATACATTATGTTGTGTTCTTTGATGACGTGTTTGGTAAGATCAGCAAATGTTTGAAAGACACGAAAACATTCGTTGGTTTTGCATTTTAAACCTTTCGGTTTTCTCTTCCTTCTGGCACCAGGACTCATAACTTGCAAATTATTTGGTTTTGTCAACACCTTCTCCACCTTCTCTGCTTTCTTCTCAGTGACGACATCAATAGGACAAGATTTAGGACGTTTGGGTGTTGGAGTTCTAGTTAGGTTCCTGCTTCTTGCTCTGGTTCTTTTAATTGGTTTCAAAAGTTCTAGATTTGTTTCTATAAAGAAAATAATATTTGAATTAACTATTTAAAACATTTTCGAATTTAATTACCTTCTGGTACATTAGATATAAACTGTTTGAATGCAGCAAACGCACGGTAAAAGTCCACTTCTTCATTTAAGCAGTCTTCAGCTAAAATTGCTGGTTTTATGTACTTCGAAAAGAAGAAATAGAAGACTTCCAGTATTACAACGCAGTCTTCGCAAACATATCTACCTCCAAATTTGCTGTCGTCCTAAAAATTAATTATTTATCGTTTAATTTCAGTTGTAAAATTGTTAAATTTGTACTTACAATATAAGGAAACAGGCTTTTGATCAGACTAACAGTTGTGATATTGTGAACCTTTGGATCAACCTCTTTATGGATACTTTGCAAATTAGCCACATCTTTCTTACATAGTAAGCAAACAGGCATTTTCACTTTACACTTAAATTTAGACCTAGTTTTTAAATTTAAAGACGAAAAGCTTACGGTTTTTCCTTTTTTCGTTTGTTTTTAATTTTAAGGTTATTGAAATTGAAGCTGCCCTGCAGTTGTGCCAACAAATTTTGGTTCTTTAAGCCGCTCAAAAGTCTCCAAAAGTAACTAAAAACAATTGCAAAACAGCTGATGCAGTTGCAATTTTCATAATTTTCTAATTAATTGTTAATAATTAATGTATTTATAAGGAATATTCTTAAGATCACTGCTTAATAAAGAAAAGCTAAGGAAAAATGACGGAAATAGGAGTGGAAGTGGGCCAGAAAATGCGGGTACGTTTCTCAAATAATTATTAAATAATAACAAAAACTAAAGTTATGTTTTATTATCTTCCACAGTCAGCAATCAAAGCGAAATTAACTGAATTAGACTGCTACGTAGGTACGTACCACTAATTAATATTAATTCCTTAAAAATTAGTTTGAAAAATAAATGTTTTTCCAGATGACGAACTGCCTGATTATATAATGGTAATGATTGCAAACAAACGCACCAAATTGCAAATGAAAGAGGACCTAAACTTGTTTCTTTCTGGGAAAACTGGGCAATTTGTAGACTGGTTGCATGCAGTTTTAAAGAAGCTGAAAGAGGTCCAAGTTACCAATCCAGATGTTTTTAAAAATCCCCTCAAAAGAAAGCAGCAGTCTTTTGTAATTTCCACTGAAGATTTAAAGAAAGTCAAGAAGGAAAAGGGCAGGAAAGTCAAAAAGGAAAACGAAGAAAAGTCGTTAACTGATGATCTACCTATAACTGCCAACAAATTGTCTGAAGCTAGGAAAATTGTTGTGATGAATGAAAAAGAGAACAGCAGCAGCCAATTGGAAATCGATGAGCATGATTTTAATATTCCTTTGCTATCAGAAATCAATTCTTCCAATGAAGAAGAATTGGAACTGATTGAAAAAAGGATCAAAAGTGTTAAGAACAGATTAGGGCTGCAAGTGGACAGTGAAGATGATGACACTTTAAATATTAAACCTGATCCGGGTAATTGTTTTATTTTTTTACACACATTTCTGAATTTATTGTGTTGTTTTTATGTTAAAATCAAAATTAATTAATGGTTACTTTAGGTGATATGCTATTTACATCACAATCCGAAGCAAAAAGCGTTACTGAAGTTGAACAACCGCAGGACGAGGCTGAAGAACTAATCGAAAGGACTCCAAGTCCTCTTCTAAGGGATATTCCAAAGAAGTTCCATTCCCGCATTACATTCGACACGGAAAGGGACTCTTTAAATGCAAAAAGAGACCTGATTTTGCACAGAAACCCAGAAAAAAGTCCAAAAAAGAAGTCAGTTTTGGATAGATTAGGAAAAAGGACGCCGGAGAATCCGGAAAAACAGGAAAACAAGGAAGACGCTCGCCAGAAACTGCAAAAAATCCGCACTGGCAAGGACCTGGTGGTAATGTCCAAAGTATCGGTGCCACCGAAACGCCCTAAGAAACCAAATGAAGATTTAGATGAAGAAGAGGAGATAAAACGGAGCCGCAAAGACGTGGAGAGCGTCATTAAAATTAAACCTAGGGTCTTGCCGGAAAAATCCAAACAGGCAAATCCTAATTTATTATTTAAAGCTGTTGCAGACGCTCAAAGGAGCGTTACGCAAACTCCAAAAGTAGGTCCTGTTGGTAGGTCCAAAAGCATTTTCATCAATCAATCGAAAGAACTCTTTACGCGGAAATACAAACAGCAGTTAGCAACTGATAGTAATCCTCAGGAAACAAAAGCGCCGAAAATTACAAAGGAAAACAAGGAGAAACTGCAGGTACTACTTCAAAATACCATAACAAATAAAACTGTTGCTTTTTCCAACGAAGCAAATTCCGATGATGATGATGAGGAAAATCAGCAGCGACCTGTTAAGCAGCAGCAGCAGCAGCAATTTATAATTACTTTGGATGGAATGACGAAGAGTTTTCCAACTAAGGAAAGCAGTTCAATTGTTAAGGTGCGCAAGAATCCGTCGCCTATCATTTTCAAGTCGTCTGCAGCTGCTGACAAGGCGCCGGAGAAACCGGTGGCTGTTGTTTTGGCCACGCAAAGTGGTCCATTAAAAAGTTTGCCGCCTAAATTCGAGAAGGAAAAGGACAACTGTAAGTACTGGCCCAATTGTCGCCTTGGAGATCGTTGCGAATTTAATCATCCGGTTAGTGCGCAGTGTAAGAATTTTCCTAATTGTAAATTTGCCGATAGATGTATTTACAAACATCCGCCTTGCAAATTTCAAACTTCTTGTACGCGCAAAGAGTGTCCTTTTAGTCATCAGCAAAGCAAAGCTGCTAATCTGGCCAATGCGGAGACGGTTTGTAAATATTTTCCGAATTGCAGTAATGCAAATTGTTTGTTTTATCATCCGAAGTTGTGTAAATTCGGTTTGCATTGCAAAAATCAACAGGATTGTCCTTTTTTGCATAAACAACCAGTTAAAGCGAATTTAATTTGGAGGCCTGATAATAGTGTTTAGTTTTTCGGTCTTTATTTTTATTTTTTTAATTGATTGATCGATTGATGTTTATAATAAATAAATCAATAAATTATTGCTTGTGATGAATTTTGTGTTTTTATAAGCTGTTTATTAATTGTTGTTGTTTCTTTCCAAGTAGTTTTAATTATTGTCTACAATCCTGAGGTGAAAATTAAATGATTTTTAATGATTTATAGCTGTAATTAAAATTATTTATCGATAAATAAATTTACTTCAGCGCTTAATCTAAAAGTTATGGTTGTCTGCGATAATTTATTTAAGCTTTTGGACAATTTGTATTGTTTTTTAATTTTTATTACATAAAAACCAATGGTTTGCTTCTTTTCACATGTTTTCATTTACTTTTTTTAAATTTTTCTGTTTGATTTTTAGTTTTAAATAAATATCAATTCATTCATTTAATAAATATGTATATTTCTTCCCTTTGTTTTTCATTCGGTTTTATTAATTAAATTTGTTTAAAATAGTTTATTCTAATTAATTTAATAGTTTTGAATAGTTTTTTTTTTAAGTTGTCATTGCATTTCAGTACTTTCTTTTCGCCGACGAAGTCGTTGTCTGATGCTGATGATGATGCTAAAAATACAGCAACTAATGAAAATTTTATTGTAAAATGTAGTTATCAATTTCAACAATAAAAGAAAAACTCTTAAACCCCTTGTATTTATTGTTTTATTTATTTACTCTTGTATTTCAGATGAGCAACAAATTTATAAATAAAATCAGCTCTTTTCAGAGCTAACAATTGCAATAAATAATATTTTCAACAAAAGAAACACTTTATCTTATGTTAAAATAGTTTTTAATAAAGAAAAATCCGAAAAAATCCGATTTTTTGATCCAGAAACAAAGTTGGAAAAAGAACTGTCAAACTTTCCGGATATCCGCTTATATCTCGGAAACGGTGCGTCGGAGAGCATTTTCCTTGAAATTTGCGCAAAGAAACTGTGTAAAGAAAGGAATACTTTTTCATTT